>JBCEZV010000080.1:421074-433224 GCA_039654365.1 Cataglyphis livida | reverse complement strand
CTCACTGCAGGCCGCCGCCCTGCAGTCCGCGCCGATCATCCGGCGACATTACGCGCGTCTGTACATATCGCCGTGCGATATATCGCATTCACGTATAACACCTATCGTGACAACACGCGCCCGCCTTGCTGCGCGCCCCGCGCGCCTATCGGCACGCACCGCCAAAACACGCGCCCGGCTCACCGCACGCGTCCCGCGTCACGAAGTCAACACACCGACGAGACGCACAAAAACCCGTCTAGCCCGGCGTCATAATATTACGATTTAAAGGCGTAAAGCATTGTATATAAATAGTTATCAATTGTACTATCTGACCATTGCTCTCGAGAGGCAAATAAACGACGTATTAACAACTAACGTCTCTCACTGTGTTTCAACCCCTTCACGAACCCTGATCCTGATTGCGCTGTCCGCGCGCATCACACCGCTCGTGAAGCGGCCCGTTACAAGATAAATGAATAAGTTGTATTTGACTTAATCAATGTACGCATGCGCGATGAGAGAGAGACTGCCCATACACTCCCTGTTTCTGTCGCAGTCCTATTACTCGTCCAGGGATATGTTTTTAGCGGCATGCTCCGTCTATTCATATATGTCTATGTAACATATAATGTTACCATCAATTGATGATTAATATATACCTAGATAGCCAAGTCCGACAAATAGATTTTGTCAAATGTCTGCTACAAAATGTCTACTGCAAATTTTTCAGTCAGCAGAAAGATTGCAGATTGTATGCAAAATCTATTATATTAAATAATGATAGCAGAATACCAGCAGAAATATTACAAAATCTGCTGACATAATTTGACGACAGATCAGTAACAGAAATCAAGCAGAATTTGTACAGAATTATTATATATATAGCAGATTGGCAGCAGAAATTGAGCAGGATCTGCAATAATTTATTGAAAGAATAATTTATTTGCTTACCGCTATACGACGCAGTATTCACTTTCTCGTATTCAAGTTCTTGTCATGAGCGTATATGAAGCCTGCAAATTGCGGTTAACAACATATATAATTATTTCTATCGGTTCAATTTTTTATACAATTCCCATACAGAGAATTCAGATATTGAACTGATTTTTGAAAAATCGGACAGATAAATGTCATATATGATCAACTCGTAAAGACCAGGTGTGCTGGCGTATCGTACGCCGTCGATAATTATATTATCCGCATTGTCCACGTCAAAACGTTTATTACCGAACATTATTCCATCCTGACCGAGATAAACACCAAACACGTTGTCTATACCGCTATGTTGATCACCGCTCAGGACAGGCCAGATGTACTTTTGATCCAGTAGACTTAACTGATCTCAAAACATTTCTTGACCTTCCGGCGTTTGCAATTGATTTCGAACAGACGTTACGAGCGAGTCGGTGGTTTCGAAAACATCCTCGCGAGCAAGTAATTCAGGCATCGTAAGTACGATTCTCGTTATTGCGGACGGTGTAGAGGTTATCGGCGGTTTGTCCAGTGGAACGTCCAATCGTTTTGATTTATGCGATGTCGCTGAGTGATTCGACCAGACGTCAGATTGTTTTTTTTCTCTTTTTCGGTGCCGCATCCTTCTCACGCTTCTGGATAATTAACAGTTCGATCTCCGCCTCGATGTTACTCCCCGGCTCGTTCTTTACCACGATCGAAAACGATCGAACCACTAGAGTTGTCGACAATCTTTTGCAGCGATCCCAAGAAAGATCTAAAATGTCTGTCTAATACGATATCCTCCTTGATTTATCTTCAAAGCGTGATGTTTCTTGCGAATCGATTCGCTCGTTTTCGCAATTTTTCTCACAACTTTCTCGCGCTCACGAATATTCTCGCTGCCAGCCATGTCGGTAGAGTGTCAATTTTTCACATTTCACTACGACGTACCGACAAAACTAATCGCTTTGCGGTATCGTGAACACATTAAATCCTTTTCTGTACCAACCATCGTTGAACGAGCTGTCTTTATCTATCACTACAAATCCATACTCGTGCTGCCAACATCGCGACACAACGCACAAAATTCATCGTACGACATATCGGTATTCACGTGATCGTTATACACATGTTTCAGTTTGGTATTCTGTTTGAATAGAATCAGCAGGTTCGCATTGTCATGTATCAGATATTTAGGTATTCTCACGTACGTCTGACAGAGATAAAAGCAGTCGACGCTCGAGTATCAATCCATTGAAAAGTACTCTCTGTCCGCATCTTGCTTATCGCATGTCACGTCATCGAACACGAAGATGGAATTTGGGCGCGCCTCGTTCGGCAGAATGACGTCACTGTTGGAGAATGTAAAATAAATTTTGTCGATCGATGTCAATAAATTCTCCAGACATCGATATTTCGGCTGCTGAAGCGATCTTGAATACACGTACAAGTTCTCGAGACATACACCGTGTGGACTTTCTATCAAACTTATTAACACATTGGTTTTACAGCAATTTAAAGGGCCGCAAGTGATACCGCGTATAGTAGTCGGTGACATTGTACCATGCTTGCGCATCTCCGCGTTGTCCCCAATCGACCGTAATTTGTCGTCACAATTCGTCAATTTGATTCGCCAACGTTTGTCGCACGAATTTCATTTTCGCACTGCCGACTGAGAAAGCAGTTGGATCGAACGCCTATTTATAGGTGTGCGGAACCACGAATGGCTCAGTAGCGAAAATGTTCATCTTGCTATCAAGACCTTCCGATATTTGCAATTTGAACGCCGAATAGTTACAATTTGTGCCGAAAATCGTTTTGCTGCTAATGTACGGCAATCACATCCATTATCTGTGGGACAAATTTCCGGAACATATAAAGGCGGATTTGGAGGTTCAACAATATCCTCGCTGTTACAAACATTACAATCAACCGTGGCAACGAACGCACATCAATGGGTCAGTGCCGTTGATAAAAAATTGCAGCGCATGTCAACGAAA
The DNA here is from genome assembly GCA_039654365.1 of Cataglyphis livida. Lineage (NCBI taxonomy): Eukaryota > Metazoa > Arthropoda > Insecta > Hymenoptera > Formicidae > Cataglyphis > Cataglyphis livida. The sequence continues at coordinate 430,288 of JBCEZV010000080.1, read as the reverse complement.
ATAGGTAGAGGCCTAAATCGTGCGATAAACGCACTTCCTATCAAATTACATATTCCTGGTTATCAATTTTGCGGCCCGAGTACTCATTTGGAAAAACGATTGGCGAGAGGTGATCAGAGTATATATTCATTCAGCGTGCCGCAAGCACGACATTGCGTATTCTCGGAACACCGATCTCAGAAAGACACGCGGCTGACAGGATACTCGCTGAGAGAGCGCAAAAACGCATCGTCGCAAAAGATTTGACTCTGAGTGAGATAGCTGCAGCTACAGCTGTTTGAGCAGCGATGAAAGTTAAGACAAAGATCGGTATGGGTATGAAGACGAAGACGAAGAAAAAGACGGTGAAGAAACTTCTAACGGATACTTACAACAGCAAAACAAGGCGGTGTATTGTCAATTTTACTGATATTGGGCGCGCTCGGATCTTTGATCGGTGGAGTGGCCGGCATGGCAAAAGCGGTGAACGATAGCAAAGCCGCGCGGCATCAGTTGGAGGAGCTGCAACGCCACAATCGCGCGATGAAAGGTCACGGACTTTATCTAGCTCCATACAAATATGGACAGGGATCTCGGCCCATACAAACGTGGACAGGGCGTGGTAATGAAGAAAAAAAAGTCAAAGAGATGTTAAATATTCCTACGTGCGTGACACAAACATGCAATTAGAACTAGCAGAACTCTACATTTGCTGCGTGATTCTTTACCAATCGGTGGTATATATTGAAACGAGAGTGGCATCATGAATTTGAATAACACTAAAGGAACAGGTACTTATTGGATGACCTACGCAAAGAGAGAGAATCGCGTTATATATTTTGACAGTTTTGACAATCTTCAACCACCGAATGAATTGGTGCGATATTTCGGGGGAATATGCGGTAACGAATATGCAGTACAATCACACACCTGTTCAAACTTACGATCAGAGTATCTGCGGACAATTGTGTCTACAGTTTCTTTGTACTTTTGACGACGATCGGTGTGAATTTAAAGCCTGACGATGAGCAGTTAAGACTTAGTATTCATTAAACAGTTTTTTCGACATCTCGATATCTATGACATTCACGCTGACTGGGAAGAGTAGTGTCCTAGCGGCATCCAGCCATAGATTTGAGTGACGGTGACTACGAGCTCGGTCTAACGTATTTTGAGACTTATCACATGATGACGAACGTGAATTCCTCAAATAATAAATTTTATTTCGATGAAAATGACACGGAAATTATTCCCGAAGGCTCATATGAGATATACGCCATACATTAGTTTTTGATACGTGAAATTTTACGAAAACGCTCGCGACCCGTATTTCACTCCGATAATCGTGTTGATAAACGCGGTGATATCCCGTCAGGAGAATAGATCGTTCGAGCTAACGTTGACGAGGACGAAATTGTAGAATAGCCGAGTACTACGTGCTATATTCGTATTATAATACGATGAATAGCGAGATCAGGTGGGCTTTCAGAGTAAGCTTTAACAAACCCATTGGATCGTTATTGGGATTCTCAAACCGCATATTGCAGCCGAGACAGTGGCATCAATCGTACGTAATGATTAATATCATCAATGTAAACATTATCCGCATAGAGAGTAACGTGATCGCGGGTATATACAGTAACGACAAACGCGTTCATACGATACATGAATTTTCACCGAGCGTGCCGCCAGAATATAAGATATCGGAAAAGCCTACGCAGATCATTTACCTGCCGATTATTGAGCATTACGGATCTAACAATACGCATCGCGGATCAAGACGGACGGTTGCTCGATTTTCGAGGAAAAGAGATCACCATCAAATTGCACGTACGACGGCGACAAAATTAATGTGCGATACATGAGATGCTCGTGTTGAACGAATCTAAGAAGAACATGAGAGATAATAATATCTTTACGGTGCTGATTGATGATACCATCTGATCATCATCATTATCATCATCATCATCATCATCATCACCATTAGGTCGCGCTAAAAAAAAAGAGAAAAAAGGTCAGTGCGTCGAACATTGAATTTTCACAATCTTTGGGCTTCGCGGTACGAAATGATCTGAGAAAACATGACCGACATCCTTAACACTTAGCCGACCGATCGGGGAGATCTCCCCGTTTCAATGTAAGTCGCTGCACGACCGATCGGGGAGATCTCCCCGTTTCAATGTAGGTCGCTGCACGACCAATCAGGGAGATCTCTCCATTTCAATGTAGATCGGTGCCCAACCAATCGGGGAGATCTCCCATATTGACCTTAGCAACGCTTTTTTTTTGTTTTTGTTTATTTATCTATATAGTTACGTTGGAGTTGTTCGCTTGATCTCGAATTGTTATATGTATATTGTTGTCCGTATAAAGCACAGTATATAATAAAATCCATCAATTTAATGGTATTAAAGTTATAAATTTAAAAAATAAAGTGTAGGGTATAAAAAATACCGTTAAAAATGTGGAGAAATAACAGTGAAAATTTTAATGATGAGTTGTTCATGGACGCGCTATCAGACTGTTCTGAAGGCAACGATATGCAGATAAGTGATTATGAATCTAGCGAAAATAATAGTATTGTTCGTCCCATACGTCAAAATAATCGTCGAATACTTCTGAGCGAAACGGAAGATGATGCTGTGAGTTCCATCTCTGACACGGATGAAGACAGTATTGTCAATGATGACGATAATTGGTCACAGAATGATATAGAACTTCAGCTAGAAACATATGGTCGAACTTCAAGCGTGAACACGCTACCTCAAGATCAAGAAATCGTATGGGGAATAGTGCAGTTGTTTCTGGGTAATGATTTATTTGAGTTATTTGTAACAGAAACAAATAGATATCACTCTCAGGTTGTAAACAGGTATAAAGAATATAAAACACTGAGATGGGTTGATGTCACAGTGACAGAAATGAAAAAATTTCTGGGTTTAATTATCTTGATGGGCCAAACACGTAAAGATGATATATATGACTATTGGTCAACTCTTTCATATATAGAAACCCTAATTTTTCCAAAAATAATGAGTCGCAATAGATTTATGCAAATATGGAGAATGTGGCATTTTTGCAATAATGATCTATTGTATGACAAGACCGACAAATTATTCAAAATTAGAGAAGTTTTAAATTATGTACAAAACAAATTCCAAACTGTATATACGCCAAAGCAAGAATTGTCACTGGACGAAGGCATAATACCGTGGCGAGGCAGATTATCTTTTCGCACCTATAATCCCGCAAAACTTGTAAAATACGGAATTTTAATGAGGATGCTCTGCGAAGCAACATCAGGATATATTTGCAACTTCAAAGTATATTCAGGCACAGCAGAAAGCTTACAAGATACAGTTTTATTAATTCTACGTCCTTATATGGGATTCCTCATCACATTTACATGGATAATTATTACAATGGCGTCAATACAGCCGAATTACTGCTACAGAATTCTACGAGAATTTGTGGAACAATAAGGTCAAATAGAGGATTGCCGCAGAATTTAAAGAACATTAGATTAAATGAACATGAAACGAAATTTGCGAGAAAGGGACAAGTTCTTTTACACCTGTGGCAAGCAAAGAAAAACCGACTAGTAAGAACCATTTCAACCATTCACTCAGCAGAAATGGTAAACGTGTCACATTGGTCAGAAACGAAAACAAAACCCAAATCTGTTGTGGAATACAACAAATATATGAAAGGGGTTGATCGTGCAGACCAATATATGTCTTATTATAATATTCTTCGAAAAACCACGAAATGGACAAAAAAAGCAGTGCTTTACTTTTTGAATGCTGCTCTTTTTAATTCATTTCTCGTAAAAAAAAAAAACTAAATAATAATAAAGTAACATATAAAAAATATTTGCTTCAAGTTGCAAGAGCATTGATAGAAACACACGAAATGCAACATTCAGCCACCGAGGAGGCAGAGCCTTCGAACACGATAGAAAGAACAAGACGAGCACCGAGATATGACCCATCAGAAAGGCTTTCTCAAGATTTTAAAAAACACAAATTAGTACCAATTGTAACAAATGGAAAAAAGCATATCCTCACCAAACATGTAGAGTATGCTCTGCTAATAAGAAAACTGGATATACGCGATATGTTTGTGAATATTGTAATGTACCACTGCATAAACTGGCATGTTTTGAACGATACCACACAGTAAAAAAATATTAAAATGCATTACTATTGTTTTATTTCATGTTTGAGTTATTTATCTTCAGTCATCTTTAATGTTCATAATTTTCAAACTCTATTACATATACTCTATTACTCTATTACTTTTTGAACAACTACAAAAAATAATTGTTATACACTTTTAATTTCATGTTTTGTATAAACAATATGTGAAATCGTTAAATAAAATTGTTACCCCAAGATATAATTGACACTTAAATAATTTTCAAACTACTTTGATTTTAAGTACCGCATATCAGTCCGCGTCACTTGCGAAACCTGCGTGGTGGACAGCGTAGTTTGGGTTGCTCGAGCATGGTAGAAACCGTACAGTTCGCTGCGGCGCGCGTGATCGGATAAGTGTTAACATTGGAGGCGAGCCGGTCTTTGACGATCGTATCATCAAAATCGAGACTCACATTTATAATCCGTACGCCAACAAAACGTTTGAACACAACGACGAGATACCCATACAACAACAGGATCTATATACATTGTCGTATAAGTGTTTTTTATACATTGAAGGAAAATTAACGCTAAACAAACCTGTTGAAGGATTTGATGTAACTCTAGGAAATAATTGCATCGCGTTTATGTTCGATGAGGTTTGATACGAACTCGACGGTGTGGAGATTGATCGTAACAGAAATGTGGAAATAAGTAGCACGCTTAAGAATTATGTAACGATATCATCTGATATAACCATGATTATGAGGAACGCTGGCTGGAATGCGCAGACTAATGCGAATTGATACTTTTATGTTTGCGTACCACTCTACATGTTATTGGGATTTTGTAAAGGTTACAAACGTATTGTGATTAACGCTAGTCACGAGTGGATTTTAATACGATCGCACAATGACAATTAGATTGGAAATTTGGCGTTCGAGTCTGTGATTAACATATTCAAGATACAATGGTGAATGCCAAACGTTATATTGAACGAGGTCAACAAGCTGTCGATGTTGTGCGCCTTGAAAAGCGGATATCTCAGTATGGGTTTTCGCTCGTGGAATCTTCACGAGTTTCCGCTATTGCAGCGTACAACATTCATGGGCCATTATGACCGCGATTCAGTTGGAGAAATCGCGATACGTTGTCTTCGCTCCGCAGACAGGCCGAAAAAACGTCATGTCCGAGGAAACGAGTCGATTTGACGACTGCAAATTGAACAACGTGAAACCTTATCTGAACTCGGAATGTTATTCGTACGACGATATGAACTTTAAAAACAGATGATCGATTCTGTATGACACATGTATGACCAGCGTTTCTGCAAAAATTATTACGGATACGAGTATCTCGAGCCAAGTCTCACCGTCACGCAATTTCTACGCAACGGTCCGTTTGTTATTATCGATTGCTTTCGACAAAACGAATCGGTCAAAGACGCAACCGTGGATGTGAGATTGGAATTTGAATGTAAGGAGAACGTGCCGATGATTACTACTGCGTAATATCTCATCACGATCGCGTGATTCAATACAATCCGTTAACCAATGTGATGTGCAAAATCATCTAAGTGAGGGATGAGACGATATAAAACCTATATCGCATCAGGATCAATCACAGTTTTCTTCTCGACGTGCAGATATAAAAACGTTATGTCTGTACCAACGTTCGTGGATGTGCAAGGATTCTTTGTCGGGATGAAATTTGTCGTAAAGAAGGTGGCAGTGCTGAGAAAGGGGACCATTTTGGCCCATTACATATTTACTCCATACCATGAAATCTTCTCACAAGATCCGACAAATTATGTGTTTCCTAGCGGATTGCGAATCACCATGGATTACGATGGGAAGACGGAAACGTGCAACATACAACATGGCTAAACGTTTGATTACATCGGCCGTGCTTGGTACAGAAGAGGATGACGAGACTCCGACTCTTATGTACGTCAAGGGATGTCAGAAACGAGAATGGTTGATGGATTTGCTTGAAAATTATGCGAGAGAAAACCTGATTATCGAGACTGGATGCTGATTATGAATATATTGATTTTTTAAGTAATTTAGATGTTGCTAATACTATAAGATGTGTAAAACACGTTAAGAATTGCGCATTACAGAATATATTAAAAATATTTGGTGATTGCAACGTCAAAAAGAATTGCGATATGTTTAAAAATAAAAATATGTAAACATTATTAATATGTTCTATCTTTTATTATCTCCACTCTTTTCCTTGCGAATTGTTTCTAAGAATTGTTTTCAATTGGCTGCCTCTTCCTTCTCCTAAATTTTAAAGCATTAATCTCCTCACATCATACTTTTAAAAAATAAGCGTCACGTATACTCGGTTTTATACGATCAGTGTCGCGTCAACCGCTCTACTTCTCATAACCTAGAGAAATGTACTTTAACTAAAGGAAGCAATATGAATTATTATGTTCTGATTGAGAACGTTAAAATTTCGCCGTGTAAGAAGGAATGTGACAAGTAAATTTTGATTAACTTAAAACATTTTATATTTTTCTTAAATAAATTTATTATATTTTTTTTTCATAGTGTTTCATCCGAGCATCGTTGCGCAGTTCATATACTTGGCAGAAGATACCTGCCTTAATCCCGATATCTTACAAATATCTGGAAATTGGAATAAGCGTTAGGGCTATGTTTTGCGTGCAACTAGTTCTTGGCGATAATCGTGACAATCAAATAGTATTGCCTTTTGAAATCGTTGATGCAGAAACGTGCGGACATTGAACAGCTTCTAAAGACGTCTCAACCTTCACTGCAGATTTGAGATTTGACAATCAAAGTTGTTAAAATATCTGATTCGGATATTATAAAAATGACTTTGTATAATAATGCTTTATATATGAATCCATCCACTCTAATACATTTATTCGACTTTGAAAAATGTATAGAGCATATATATTATTGATTGTCAAAATATGCATATTGTGAACGAAAAATTTAAACAATTTGTTAGAGTTTTACAGTGTAATAATATTCGTAATGCGAGCGATGCTGTAAAAGTGATACATGAAAATGATATATTTGACAGCGAATCTCTCATAGATTGTGAATTATATAACATGCGCTATAAATGATGTACTTTACTGATGCTTGTAATAAATCAAAAATACACATATACTTAATAAACATATATATATTACAAATGCTTATCTTTTTTTGTTTTCCTTCCTTGCATATAAGATAGATATACAACCGCGGCGCGACCGATAGATGAAGGATAGCGCGAGGCGTTTGCGTGGACGTTGAAGAAAGATAGAGTTAATAAGGTTCTCAATGTATGGGAGAGGGATAGCGCGAGACATTCATAAGGTGATGCGTTAGAGAGGGATAGTGCGAAGTATTTGTAAGGCGATGCGTTAGAGAGGGATAGCGCGAGGCGTTCGTGAGGTGATGCGTTAGAGAGGGATAGTGCTAATGGTTGCATGCATGTGAAAAATTATATTAATATTAAAAAATATTAATTATTTCTACACCTTCTTTGCTTTTCTCGTCTTTTGTTTATACCTGCGCCGATAAACGGTTATTCCTAGAAAAAAAAATTCTCAACGTTTAGACCGCACGTGCAATATACGCTATTTGTTTATAATGTTTATAAAGCAGCTGGACATCGGCGCTCGCCTTTTCATATATGCACCGGTTTAAACATGTCCCACGATAAGCGTCTCTTTGACTCTTCTTAGAAAAAAATCCCCTTCATAACGCACGTGTCATAGATGCTATTTATTTACAATAAATATAGCAGCCGTACTCGTCTTTGAAATATGTCCACTCCCGTGACAAGCATTCCCTGCCCGCGAGACTCATACTCCTTCCCACCGCGCCCGCAAGTCCACGCAAGGCTCCCTCTCGACCCGCACTCCCTCCCCCCCCCCAGAGGACCAGCGTTAGAGAACCGGTCTATATATTCTATTTATCTCCATTGCTCTATGCGACATCTATTTCAACAATAGATATTGTACAGATTTCTAATAGAAATCCATATTTTCTCCACGATAGATATTGGCTATAAATCCATTATGGATGTCCATTAAACATTTGTTATGGATGTGTAATAAAACTTAAGCTTAGATTTATACACGTATGATTCTAACAAAATAAAATTTAATTTTTATTTAAGCATTATTTAAAATTCTCAGTTAATGTTTCGAGAAAAAATTTGATAATATTATATATGTTTTTTTATTTATAGGCAATTCAAATTTTTACTTAAAAGTTTTATTAAACTTTAAAATATGATCAACAAAATTTTAATACTAAAGGTAAAAGAATTTATATTCTTTAATAACAACATTTTTTACACAATCCATAATATACAGGGTGTTCGGCGTCAATCACATCACCCGCTGTATGCAAGAAGAACAGATAAAACTGAGGAGAAAATTCCTGTACCATTTTTTTCTATAATGCTTAATAAGAGAGTTATTATTGAATAAAGTTTGACCAATCATCGCCGATCTTTAGCCAGATGCACGTCAATAAGGCGCAGTAAATAGCTGAGGGCTCACGCACACATGCCAGGCGCGCGGCTCATTGACGTGCGTCCAACTAAAAGTCGGCGCTGAATTGCCAGATTTCACTCAATAATAAGTCTTTTATTAAAAGTTATTGAAAAAAATAATACAGAACTTTAACACATCACTCAATAAGTCTCCGGTCTAACTAAGAAAAACAAATTTTTTTTTAGAAATTCCACTTTATTCATCAATTCATTTCCACTTTATACATACTCTCCTTCAAGAGTGATACATTCATTCCAACACTCCTCTAACTTTTCGATGCCCTTTATGTAAAACGATTTGTCTTTGCTCTCAAAATAAGCCTCAGTTTCACTTCTTCATTTGAGTCAAATTTCTTTCCCTGGAGTATCTTTTTCATATCTGCAAAAAGCCAGTAGTCGCTGGTGGCGCAATTTCGCTTGAACAGCTCCAAACAGCGCTCTGAATCGTCGACGCGTTGTTGTTTCTGGTCCGGTGTAAGCAAACGTGGCACCCACTTCAAAAGCAACTTGCGCATGCCCAAATTTTCATGTAAAATTGTAAAGACACTACCTTGAAATTTTGA
>JBCEZV010000080.1:293629-317428 GCA_039654365.1 Cataglyphis livida | reverse complement strand
GATGCACAACTTGAACGTGAGAGGCTATAGGTCCTAACGAGAGGACTGTTATCGCGTAGCGATTCGCATCACGTTCCATACGTGACACTCAGACCCCGAGATCGACTCGGAACATCACCCGCGCGGGCCGAGATCCGCCACGAACCAAAACGGATCGCCAGCACCGGCGCATGGATCAGTAAAGAGCGTCACCCGGACGTCCTTCGGAGCGCCACGATATCTCCCAGTAGATAGGGACAGTGGGAATCTCGTTAATCCATTCATGCGCGTCACTAATTAGATGACGAGGCATTTGGCTATTTTAAGAGAGTCATAGTTACGACCGCACCGGGGGCCTGGGGGGCGGTTAGCCCCCCAGCAGCACCGCCGGAGTGTCGCAGCGAGTCTACGGCAGACCGAACCCTTCACGCTAGATTAAGAAGTCACACCGGGGATTTCCCCCTTACAATGCACATGCCCGAAGGTTACGTACATCCGGACCAGCAACTCCCTCAGACGTATCGGCACGGTTCGTGACGCCGAAGTCGTATAACTCAAATTATTGCACCTGCGCTGTTCCCCAGGGCACCCCGCTCCAGTGGGACGTTCTAAAGAACTTACCACAATTCGATGGAGCAAGGCTGGGGTGACTTTCGTCCCCCTTCTTAAAGGCAGTGCTTTACATGAATGTCTCAACAGAGACTCCGTGTCGTAGCTCCATCAAGGCCCCTGAGAGTCCGACACCAAATGGTCGAGGCACTGAAAGCCGCCCAGTGGGGCTCCCCAACCCCCTCAGTACTCGTGTTGTGCTTGACGCACACGTTTGACGAAACGCCGTCGCGAGTTACGCTTACTTCTCGCTACCATGTGACTGCGATGTTGTGCAGTAAATATTCGACGCGACCGGCCGCCCGCTTTACTCTGACATTACGCCAGAGATCGCGCGGCAAGCACGAATCGCTTACAAGGTGACCAGTACATGGTGGACTGACACCAGGACTTTATAAGTACTCGTGTTGTGCCGAAGCACGCGTTTGACGAATAACCGTCGCGAGGAACCCATCTCGCTACCATGTATGATGCGACCGGCCGCCCGCTTTACCCTGACAATTGCTTTAGCCAAGGATTGCGCGGCAAGCACGTATCACTTACAAGGTGAACAATACATGGTGTACTGACGCCAGGCCTTTACAAGTACTCGTGTCGCCGAAGCACGCGTTTGACGAGTAACCGTCGCGATAAATCGCTTTCATGCTAAATGCGCACAGCCACCCGTTTTGCCCTAACAGTTGCTTTAGCCAGGGATCGCGCGATGGTTATGTGCGCTTTAAGGGTAAACGGCGCATGGTTAACCGTTTACCCGCGCTTGCTTGAATTTCTTCACGTTGACATTCAGAGCACTGGGCAGAAATCACATTGCGTCAACACCCGCGAGGGCCATCGCATTTAACTCCAACCCTTTCTTTTCCAGATAGTCCTCTAACCTTTCTATTATACTCCCTTATTCCATCCTCCTCCTCCGCAATCAAAACCACAGCATCCGCATATGCCAAGGTGTAGATCTTTCTTTCCCCTAACTTAACCCCTCCCCAACCTCCTCTACTCATTACCTCTTCCATATTTGCCGTCACCAGAATTAAGTGAGGGCTCAATGGCCACCCCTGCCTTACTCCCCTTACTGTCCAAAACCCTGCTCCCAGGATCCTCTTTTCTCCTCACCCTGTTTCTAGTCTCCCTCAGAATATCCTCACTTTTTCTAACTAGCCCTTCCCTCACCCTCCTCTCTCTCAACGCTTCTACCAATTTTCTCTTATCTACCGAGTCGAACGCTGCTTTTAAGTCTATAATGAACGCCACTAATTTACTTTTCTTCTTCCTCAGCTGTCTGTTCACCAAATAATTCAATATGAATATGTTGTCCATTGTACTTAACCCCTTCCTGAAACCCGTCTGATTCTGCGGCACCAATCCCTTCTTCTCCACCTCCTCGCTTAGTCTACTTGCCAGCACTGAATCATACACCTTATAGAGTGTCCAAGTCAGCGATACCCCCTATACTCTTCTATCCTCTCCCCTCCCCCTTCTTTAATATCGGCACAATTACCTCCTCACTCCTCTCATTTATTCCTATTTATTTCCTTTTTCCCTCCAAACTCTATTGCATATGCTCCAGGCTCTCTCCCCCGTATTTCCACACCTCTATCGGAATTTCATCCAGACCCACCGCTTTATTATCCTTCTATCTTCCAATCGCTGACCTTATCTCATTCCTCCTTATGTCCCTCCTCATCTATCCAAATTCCTACCCTCTGTCCTAACACTACTCTATCATCTACCCCTTCCCAATAAATTTCTAAAATATCCATCCCACTTCTCCATTGTTATATCTTCGTTCACCTTCCCCCTCCTCCTTTTCCTATTTACTATCTCCCAAATCTGCCCCTCTGTTCTAATTTCCCTCAATTCCCTCTTTCCCTCTCTTCCTTCTTTTTCTCCTCTATCAACTTTTTATATTTCCCTTTCGCTTCTCTGTAGAGATTCCCATCCCCTCGCTTCTTTCTCCGTCTCCTCAGCTCTCTTCTTACTTTATTCTTTTTCTCCTTACACTCCTTATCCCACCACCCTCTCTTCTTTCTTATCCCCTTTGATGCGCACCCACCTATCATCACCTCCTTTATTTTTATCTCATATTTTCCCATACCTCATCTACCTCCCTTGCCACTTCATTTACATTTCTTAGCGCCTTTCTAAATTCTTCCTTACTCTCTTGCGTCCATACTCATCTTTTGCTCGTACTCTCCTTTCTTTCTAACTTTTAAACTTTTACCTTCTAACTTCTAACTTTTTCTCTTCTTCCCCTTCTATTTACACTATGTTTGGATTGTGATCAAAGTCTACATTATCCCTTATCACCCTACTTACCAGCATCCTTATATCTTCGTCCCCCAACACATAATCTATTAATGAGTTATCACTTCCTCCCGTATACGTCCATTCCTCCTCCATATCTCTCTTCGTGCAGTCATTAAATATTATCCATCCCGCTTTTCCTATCCATCTCAGCAACTCCTTCCCCTTCTTGTTAATTTATTTTGTCCTTCGACCTTCTTCTCATTTTCTCCTCCTCTTCATGCCCTTTTCTTATTACTCCCCCCTCCTCACCTGTTCTCACGTTAAAGTCCCCTTCAATCAATATGCTACTGTTTTCTTCCTTTCTCTCCACCCATTCATTCAATTCTTCCAACTTCCTCTTCATATCCCCTCTAACATATACTCCTATTACACTCCATTTCCTATCCTTCACTTTTAACGCTACTCGCATTAAACCCTCCGTTTTTTTATCTTCACTTCCTCTACCTCCAATCCTTTTCTTATTTCTAATAGCATCCCTCCCATTGCCCTCCCCTTCTTATTCGTCCTCTCCGTTATCTAAATCTTTTCGATAAATTCCCTCGATCTGTCCCATCCTTTTTTATCCAATCAAGTTTCGCTCATCACCACCATATCCCACTCCTCTACTTTCCTCCAAAAGTCTCTTCCCTTATTCCTTATCCCCTCCACGTTCCAAAAAACTACACTCCATCCTTTTCTCGCCCCTTACCCCTTCCCCCTTTTTTAAGTTTCCATTTTCATTCTTTAGCACCTTTTCCTCCTCACTTCCACCATTTCTCATCTATTCTTATTTTCCCATACCCTATCCAAACCTTTCTTCCCTTCTTCTTCTCCTCCCTTGCTATCCTTTCTAAACTCCATCTCATTCTCCTTTTCTTCTACGTCCAATCATCCAAAATTCTTTCCTTCCTACCTTTTCTTTCTATTCCTAAATTTTCTTTTTATTCCAAATCTCCATTCTTTGCTCCTCACTTTTCAGTCTTACTACAACCATTTCCCTTTCTCCCTCTCCACCTCCACCTATCTTTCTTACTTCTTCGATCTCTGCCTTAACTCCAATGCTACTGAACAACTCCTCTATTGCCACCCTTCTCCTCCCTTTCTTTACCATCACTCCTTTAATCATAACGTTTTTCCTTCTCTCCTTCCTTTCTCTCCTTTCCATTCTACTTTCCAACTCTTTTATCTTATTCCCTATCCCTTCATTTACTTCCCTACTAACCGCCTTACTCCTTCCCCTCCTCGATATCACGATTTTCTGTCTTTTTCATTTTCCCCTCTAACTCTTCAATACGACTTTTCAGCTTATCTCTTTCTTCCTTCCATCTTTTTTTGCTCTCCCTAAACTTCTTTCTTACTTTTTCTATCTCCTCACTTACCCTTACCCCTTGCTCCCTGAATTCCTCAACGTCCTCTTTCATCTTTCTAATCTCTTCCCTTCACTCCTCTTTAACTTCCTCTTTCATGTTTCTAATTTTTTTCCTTAACCCCTTTCCGTGCTTTAACGAGTCTGACTCGTGATGAAGATTTTGGCCCAAACATGAATATCACGAGCCAGATTAGGTGAATATATAATCGGATCAAACATAAATATCACGAGCCAGGCTCGTTAACATAAACATCGTAATATAACGGTCGTAATTAAATATTAGTTCCTATCAGTACGCCATGAGAGTTAGTCACGATTCTCATAGTTGCTGTTACAAAGCAGTTTAGTTATTGAAATTTAATAAGCCCCTACAAAATGCAAAATACACAAGTATTAAATGAAAGCAGTGATAACGAATCCAGTGATAGTTACGTGCTTGCAACAACCAGAAAGCGTCTAAGGCGTATGATTATAGATGAGAGTAGTGAAGAGGAAAGTACGAAGAGTCATGGATTTGGCAGAAAGTAAAAAACACTCCAATAATTTGGAAGTATTCTGAAACTCATGGGATAAAAGCGTCTGTTTTAAGCGAGGATCCAAAAATATTAGATCTATTTTCTATTGTATTTGATAACAAACTGTGGGAAATACTTGTTACGGAAACAAATCGCTTCGCATATCAGACAATGCACGACGAGTATAAAAGACGGAAAGTGGATGACAATTGGTATCCTGTTATCTTAGATGAAGTAAAGGCTTACTATGCACTATGTATTTTGATGAGTCAAGTTAAAAAATTAAATGTCCAACTGTATTGGACTACAAGAGCAGTAGTAAAAACGCCAATATTAAAAAAAACAATGCCTTTCAAGAGATTCCGGCAAATTTCGAGATTTTTACATTTTTTTGATAATGAAACTGCTGATAGTATTGACCGACTCCGGAAAGTAAGACCTATCATCAACCTCTAGAATGAAAAATTTAAAGAAATTTACACACCCAATGAATATGTCAGCATAGACGAATCCTTGATGAAATATAAAGGGCGTTTAGCATATAAACAATCCGTCAAAAAGAGCTCGATTTGGATTAAAAATTTACAAATTGTGCGAGGCAAGTACCGGTTTCTGTCATGGATTTAAAATATATACCGGTCAGGACAAAATTGATTCAAATGATAGTGCGTCGGAGAACGTTGCGATTGAGTTGTCAAAATCTATAATAAACAAGGGATATACTTTGTTTCTGGACAACTGGTACTCTTCACCCGACCTATTTTTAAAATTACACCAGAAAAAGACAAATGTTAACGGGACGGTACGCAAGAATAGGAAAAATATGCCAAAGGACATTCTAAAGCGTATTTTGAAGAAAGGAGAATGTGTATGGAGATGTTGCAATAATTTGATAGTTCTGAGATGGAAGGACAGGCGCGACGTATATATGATATCAACAAAGCACGAAAGTGTAGAGATGGTTGAGCAATCAGACAAACAATTGCAGAAAGGAATGAAGCCTAAATGTATCGTGGAATATAACAAGGGTATGGGTGCAGTTGATCATCAAGATCAGATCCTGTTTCCCAATCATGAGAAAAGTTATCAAAGGATACCGAAAGCTTTTCTTTTACATGTCAGATATGGCTTTGTTCAACACCTATATTATGCATAAAATAATGCGCAGTCGAAAAAGGGAGAATTATGTTGATTACCGTGTAAACATAGCAGAGGCAATTTTGCAAAATGTCCAATTACCGGACTACAAAACGCGTGGGAAATCTGTATCAATTGAACCTCTTCGACTCCAAGCACAATATTGGGCTCATTTCCCCAAAACTATCGATTCGACGCCTCGAAAGAAGCACCCAACAAGGATGTGCAAAGTTTGTTATAAACATAAAATACGAAGCGAAACGAAGTGGGAATGCGCGAAGTGTAAAGTAGCTTTACATCTGCCAGAGTGTTTTAGGAAGTTTCATACCATGGAGGTTTTTTAGATTTGTAAGTATTTTCTTATTAAATATTGATTCAAGGTGAACATTTATTATAATTGAATTTTTTGTTTACAATATGCTATTTATTTTTAGACGTGGTATTATTACATTCCTTGGGACAAAATCACATTTAAAGATGATTTCTATTGAAGTGTTGTTTATTTATGAAATATAATTTTGAAATTGTCATTTATTACAAAATATAATATATTTATAATATCTACAAAGGGAAAAAGAATTTAAGTTTATTTCTACAACAGCAGTATCGCGCAAAACTGACTATATCACAGGCATTTACGTTTTGGCTCGTATTGTGACCGTTCTCGAGCATCAGTCTGACTTGTTTACCACGCGTTGACGCCTAACACTTAGGCCGAAGTTTCGTCGAGCTAAATGGCACGGGAAGGGCTTAAGCCCTTCATGCTTCTCATTTCATTCATTATCTCTTCGATTTCCAATTTTCAGCTTTTCATAAACTGCTGTAACTCCCCTTCTCCCTCTATCTATTTTAACTCCGCATCTTTTATTACTCCCGATTTTTTTCTTACTTTTACAACTCCTCATCCCCCTTCCCCAACATCGGCTCCTCTCTTTTTCTTTTCACTAGCTTCTACACATTTCCGTAGCTACATCTCCTTTCTTTTCCTTCTTTCATAGCGAATTGCGCCATCTTGTTTTCCCACGCCCTCTATGCAGACTCCCGTCACCTTTCACTAACCCGCTCTACGCTCTCCGCTGCCTATACTCTATGACCTAACGGTTACTGCCCCACATCTCCCTTTACACCCTTAAGGCCATTGCATGTTAAAAAATTTTAGTCATAATCGTAAAGATTTGATTGTGATTGGTCAATTTTTTTACGCACTTATGATTACGACTAAAATTTTTTAACGTGCAATGGCCTTTATAATCGTCTTGCCGTCACTTTCACCCTTCCCTCTCCACGCTCTCTCTCACTCACGCTTCCACACCATACACTCATTCCTCTTCCACTCCTCACTTTAACTCCCTACAGCCTGCAAAATATACACGTCAACTACCTCGAAACACACTACTTGACACCGGAAACGAAAGTCCAAGAAGTCTTAAAATATAATTATATATATTTTATAAGATATATTTTGCAAATCAATGAAATCCTAATATAATTATATATATTTTATTACATATATTTTGCAAATCAAAGGAATCCGAATTGCTCTAATAATGATAAATGATGCAAGTAATTTTTACATAATATAAAATATTGTACAACATGAATTAATTGTATATGTTTATGACCCAGGCACGCCATGTTTTTATATTTTGCTTTGTAAATTTGTTACATACGCGCGCCCCGACTTAGAGTTTACGAAAAATTTTCTATCAAATTATACATCCTGTAAATTATATTTTGTAAATCAAAAGAATTCTAATTGCACTTAACATTAACAATATGATTTGATATTATAGTATATAACATCTTTAATAAACTCTAAAGTAATATAATTTGTGATATACTATTCAAAATTGAACTTATTTCAGAAATCATTCTGTTAATAAAAATTAAATGTGTTTTAATTTTAAGGAGAAAATCTGTCTTAAACACTTTTATAAAAATTGATTTTATGATATCTACTATTTCAAATTACAAATCTTTAGAAACTGAATTATTTGTAAATACTTCGCTAGTTAATTATTTATTTTATTTAATTTTTTATCTTCTAGAGAAAATTTTTTTATTAGTTTTTATTATTTTTCAGAGATAAGTTTCTTTCCAACTTTCTATTGTGTACGAGGAATACTTTTTATGTACTTGGCGTACTTTTTTTGTAACGACCTGTATCGTTACTAAAGCCTCGCCGACTGTCCACCCGTCCGCAGAAGAGGCTGGCGCTCGGCGCCTCATAAATTTCATATATTGACGCCGCTGCGAGACAGCGAGCCCACCGCACGAGCCACTGCTAGGCGATGTGATTCCCCACTAGGGCGATGTGAACCTAAGTAAAGGAAGCCGGCCGGGTATATAAGCCGGTACGACACGGCTCGCGGGATCAGTCCCTGGTCCCGATCCTGGGGACGCTAGAAGCCTCAGAGCGCTCTCTGAGTCTCCAGCTGATCGATCCTGATACCGCTCCTCTTAACCTGGTCTGGGAGACGAGTGCTCTCGTCTCCGGCCGAGTGCTCTCAGCGTCCAGTCCTGTCGGTGCTCTCCCTTACACCAACTACCTCCGGCCCGGAGGACGAGTGCTCTCGACGACCGGCGCTGTCCGTGGCGAAGAGTGCTCTCTTCGCCGCTTCCTCGCGATATCGTCGACTACGCGTGGGAATCTCCCGGTGATCCGCGATCGAAAGCCTTTAGGCCCTGTCCACTGTACGTATCGCGTCCGCATTTATTATTTTGTACATACCACCTAACTAGTAAGACTGACTCGTGTCCGCTCGTGACGCCAGGAACAGCATCTCTCCAGCGTCTAATCCTTCTCAGAATAAATCGCGAAGCACGCCGGTTGGCCCTTGGTCCTTTTTAAGACGGGCCATTGAGCGGTGCGCATCCTCGGCACCAGACGTCACGATCTGGCGTTATTTTATATCCGGGTCAGATTTGACAATCCCGGTACTGTTGTCGCGAGCAGCCAATTTTGTTTCTACTGTTACGGGCCTATCCCGTTAATTATATTCGTGAGCTCTGTTCATTGGCCGATTCTGTTGTAGCATATAATATTCATGTAAATAAATCATTGTTATTTGTTGGCCAAATCGAGTGTGTAATTTGCGAGCCCGAGTCTCTTCTTTCTCCCGAATCCTGGAACCGACGAGCCGATCCGTGGCGTCGGGAAAGATAGACCGTTATATTTTTTACCTTTACGAGGTTTTTTATTGCGGTCTCATTGCTTCTTGTAAAAATTTATATTTTTTTTTGCAAAGAACTTTCTGTTATGTACAAAAAATATTTTTTATGTACTTGACGTACTTTTTTTTACCTTTGTGAGGTTTTTTTTATTGTTTACAACTTTCTAAAAAATTGTGAAAGTTGATGTTGAACATTATAATCATGATCTTGTAATTTAATTATCAAATAGCAAATTGTTATTTCATCAAGGTTTAAACAAATATTTGTATTAATTTTTGTGGCTTTAAAAGCATTCGATTTTTAAGAATTGAATGTATATTTTAAAATATTATATTCGCTTAAAGATATATATATATATATATTGAGACGACTTTTCCTTTCCCGGCGCGAGTACGCCGTCGCGATCTCTCCGTTGCGCGGCTGTTCGAGGGCGTCGACGAACGGGAGTACGATTCGCCGGTCGGGAGATACGGGAAAAGGGATGGATTGTCGTCAAAAACGCAAGGAACGGAGCAGGGATAACAAGCCGGAAAGGAACGGGGTGGAAGATGTTCCGCGTGTGTCGTGACGAAACCGAAAAACTCGCGAAAATTTAAGTTGGGCGCCAGATATGGTCTTGCACGTATCAATTCGACAAATACGCGCGATAGACGCGAAAAAGACGCGAAGACGGCATTCGATTTCGTTGCGGGCGGGCTAGCTCACTTAACGGTAAAAAGGCAGGGCGGATGTTGAACGAACGCTATATGAAGGCAAGAGGCGATACACTTAGGGCGACAAATACGCGCTAAAGAAATTAAATTTGTCAAACATAATAAACAATTAACAACTTTATTAATTTGGAAAAGATAGGTCCAAATGGTAAACAAAGATAAGCTGGAATACATCCAGTGTAAAGAAATTCGCGGAAGCGAGTCTGGGTGTTAGAAACGACTGAGCGCCGCGAAAGATAGTCGTAGAATTAGAGCCGATCGGGCCTAGGCTCGAGCGCAGTTATATCGGGTCGATTATCACGCACCGCGTGGATAGACACGATTTCGCTCGCTATTTTGTCATGCCTTACGAATACTACAGGCATCCAGACTACTACGTGCACCCTTAGCATGCACCGCGTCAATTTAGCTCGCAACGCTTAAACTGTATTTCGCACTCTCCGCGAAATCACTCCAACACTCATTCGTCCTGACGCATATAATTTGCCAAAGAAAAGAATTGACCGAAATATTCGCACGAAACACACTCACACTCGACGTTTGACAAAGAATACCGGGTCGCGAGACACACTCACACCTACACGACTTAGCCACTAGACGGGCGAAAAATTGCGCGGCTATTATACTACGCGGTATTCCCGGTCCGCGATCTCCAGAAAGACGATATAGAATACTACCAGAATACGCGCGATACTATCTGAGTCCAACCCTCGAGAAGCTTCGGGGCTCGAATCGCTTGCCGACGGGACCGTGTCACTAATACAATTTCGCTCTAACGATACAATAATCACTAAATTTCCGAGCGGCGCTCGGACACAAACACCATACTAAATTACGGCCACGACGGCAGAACGACGCGCTCCCGATATCGCGAACATGCGTGGCTAATACGTAGTGAGATAACCTCACCGGTGACGATGCTCTCCGTCGGGGTGTCCGGCTGTCCGCTGACTTCGTTGCCGTCCGCAGGCCTCGTCCTCGGGGTCCGTCTCGATCAGGCACCACGCTCTGACTCTCTTCGCCCTCGTCCGGGATCGTTCTCCCTCGAGAGATTCGCAAAAGGGCACGTCCTATTCACGCTAGGCTTCGCGCCAGTCTGACCCGGGAACATCGCGATCTAGAATCGGTAATTCGGTAATCGGCCGGGCCAGGCGGGGATGCGCAATCGGGGTGCGTGTTATCGCGGCCAATCGCGAGGTCGCTTTTCAGCGGCGCGCTCATGAGTGTACCGAGGGCGCGCGCACCCCCGAGATCGCGATCGATATCTTTCACGGGGCTCTTCTGAGAGGGCCTCGGTGGGTCCTGCCGGGCTCGCGGGAGAACGAGGAACGTCATAGCGACCTTCGCGGATCTCCTCTTGTCTCTCCGCGCCTCGCGACGAGGGAGCCCCCTCGGGATCCTTCGGGGCACGTCTCCACACGGTCCTGCGTCCTGGTGCGAGGATCTTCCTTGTCCTCTCGCGCCTCTCGTCTCACTTCCGAAGTAGTTGATGATTTCTTTTCTTTTTCGTTTTCTGAAGGTCGTCTTCCGAGTTGTTGTGATCGCTGTGTTTGATCTCTCCTCCGGTAAGGCTCCCGTGTGATATCAAAATAAGAAATGATAATAAAATTAAAAGACGAAATAAGCCCGACAAATAACGCCCCTCTGGAGATCTCGGTATGGTTCGAATATTTGAGACTGGCGCGTATGCGTTTTCCGCGCTCAGTGTTCTGAGAGAAATCCGGTGGACGCCCGCGGGACGGCAACGTCACAATATATATATACATATATATATATATATATATATATATATATATATGACATATAACACAGCACAATACACACATACATAATTGACACATCCATGATCTCTTATATTCGCATGTATTAAAATTTTCTCATAAGCAACTGAAATAATGACAAATCAGATTATTATTATAATTGTCACAAGCGCTCCAGCGTTAGATCCAAAAAAATTTCAAGTTATTTTGATTCATCTGTGGTTTGTTATCTTCATTTAATATATACCATGGTACAAAAATTAATTATAATTTTAAATCTTGCACAAATTATTTAAATATTTTAATGACACTTTTTAAAGCAATAAGTACATTCAAAAATCTTATTTAAAAAAAATCGCATTTTTTCACTCTTTATTAAAAATGTATTGTTCACAAATTTAAAATTTTTAATATAAGAATAAATATCTTCATAGAATTTCTCAATATTTTTAATATTTTGTTTACTTAATGCTTGTTTATATCCAAAACTTTAATTTAAGTAAATTAAAATATTAAATGCGTCGTTAAACGTTGCAATAAATTTAAAAAATTTGCATGTTGTAATAAATTTAAAAAATTCACATGTGTTATAATTAAATATTAGCTGAATACATTCCCTCTGTAATACATTTAGTTTCACGATACAATTTAAATCAATTTTTTCATTATTACCATCAATATATAATGACACTTTGCTCAAATACATTTCTAATAAATTTAATTATATATGGATCACAAGAATTATACATATAGAGTGAATTATATGCATCTGATTCAGAAGTCAATTTTTTTGTCTCATTTATGATATTTTTTCTATTACATTCGAGTATTTTAAGTATAGCAAAAATAGTTTGACTTCCATCAAACATTGAATTAGTTACAATATTGCACTCTCTTGAAAAATACAAAAATAAAGTTGAATTAAATTAACTTTGATTTGATTATCAATGTTATCGATGAAAAATATTCTACTGAAATTCTTTCTAAGTGTTCGAGATTGTCATTCTATCTCGAACTCAGCGTGGAGATGCCGCGCGACCGCGTCGCCGCCGCGCGCGCGATGCAAGGCGGCGTTTTTGCAACCGATCGAAGACGCGCGGCATCAACAAACACTGTCGCCCTTCTCGAAGGATCCAAGTTGAAATTGTGACAAATAAGTCATATAAAAACGGTCGGCGGAAATGAGCAAATGTCGGGAACCTTCTGGATCCGTCGAGAAGGCGATGACTTAATAAAAGTGAGCTGACGGCCGGGCCCCGGGCAGTCCGCTGAGAACAATCGACGCGTGCACGTTATCCCAGCAATAATAGAATTTCGGTTTCGCGAAGTAATAACGATATTTCAGTGCCGTTGTGTGACCGGAGTTACTCCGAGACAGACGATTTATCGCTGTTCATCCGCCGCGTGCAAATTACGCTCACAGTCGTGTGATTCTCGAGATGGGATATATATATATATGTATATATATATATATATATATATATATATATACATCATGATTGCCATGTATTCCAGAAAATTTGCCCATATATTGCCCATTAATTTGATTATATGTAATAAATAATATGTTATATTTAATATACAGGGCTTGGCAATTTTTGACACATCAGAAATGTGAAAGTAGATTGGATCAAACTGAAAAGAAAAATCCTGTACCATTTTCCTTTGTAACGCTTCATAAAGAATTCACTCTTCAAGTGAGTCCCGATTGCACACATTACAGATCCGACACGACAATATTTCTCGATCGGACAAAGACCCGGATGGGGTTGGACACAGATCCGATCGGATACAAGCTCAGTTGTTTTAGATGTGAGAAATAAATTGTACGTTAATCCAACTTTGGGAAATAAAAAAAATTTATATAAGACAGCACTCAATATATAGATTTGAGTTGAACCTTGCGTGAAAAGTTGTAAACCCATGTGAAACTCTGCTTTGCAAGAAAAGTTGTAAATCCATGTAACTTCATTTCTCATGTATTGAAAAGTATATGCGTAGAGACAGTATGTTCCGCCCTGCCTGCTGGGGGCTCCATTATCAAAAAATTAGACACATAGATTTACGTTAAACCTTGCTTTGCATGGAAAATTGTAAAACCATGTGAAATCTCACTTCGCGTGGAAAGTTGTAAAATCTTGCGACGACTTATCCCTCCGCGAACCTCATAGAACGCTGCGCGCGTTCGCCATCGCACGGATTCGATTGCGCCGACGAAAATATGATTCGCCGGACGGGAAATGCGGGAAAAGAATCGTGGACAAAAAAAAATTTAGATATAATTACACACCGGGAGGGAAGGAGTCCCGCTCGTGCCGTGACAAAACCTTAAAACTTGCCAGAATTTTAATTGGGCACCAGATATGGTCTTGCACGTATCAATTCGTTAAATACGCGAGATAGGCACGAAAAAGAAATAGATTTCGTCACGGGCGGACTAGCTTACCTAAGAGGGGCAAGGCGTATGTTGAACGAACGTGATATTGAGGCAAGAGGTAATAAAGACAGAGCGACAAATACACGTAAAAAGAAAGTAAAGTCGTCAAGCGTAACAAAGAAATAACAGCTTTATTAATTTGGAAGAGTTGTGTCTGGATGGATAGACAAAGATAAGCGGTGAATTATTCGGCGACGATAAATTTGCGGAAGCAAGACTGGGTAATAGCGGTAGTTTTGTGCTGCGGAAAATATAACGCCGTAAAATCAAGATCGGTCGGGCTTATCCCCGGGCGCAATTATATCAGGTCGATTATCGGATCCCTCGTGGATCGATAATATATCGCTCGCTATCTTAACATACCTTATGTCAACCGTAGCAGTGCACCCCGAAACATACACCGCGCAAATATTGCTCACTCTGTACGATATTCCGTACCAACCACGAAATCACTCTATCGCTCATCCATTTCACGCATATTATTCGACAGAAAAAAAATAAACAGAAATATATTCGCACGAAACACACTCACACTCGACGGCTAATAAAAGAAATACATAATCGCGAGACACTCACACTCGGCGACAGATGATTCATGCATACCTGACTTAGACGCTAGACGGGCGAGAAATTTCGCGACTACTATATTACGTCGTATTACCGATCTGCGATTTCCAGAGAGACGACGCGGCATAAAACGGGCAATAATGGTTGAATCCGCGAAATCAATACCTAAAACGTTTCGATGTTTGGATCGCTTGCCGACATGTCGCAGTCGCAATTACACTAAGGATGGCGCGATCAACATCAAAATTCGGAGCGGAACTCGAACGCGAAAATAACACAAAATTACGGCCATGACGCAGAACGAATGATTCCGATATCGCGAACGCGCGTGGCTAATACAGCGAGATAATCTTACCGGCAACGCTGCTCTCTTCCTGGGAGTCCGGGAGTCCGGCAGCTTCTCCACGTCCTCGTCCTCGGAATCCGTTGGGATCCCACAAATTCTCTCGCTCTTGACCGGGATCTCTCCGCACTCACTCACGCTTGTCCTGCTCTCGAAAAACGTCCTTGCTACGCACACATCTATCACACGCTCGCGTCGGCGCCAGTCTGACCCGAGATTGTCGCGATCTAAAATCGGTAACGCTGGGCCAGCCGAGGATGTGTGTTATCACGATCAATCGCGTGATAACACGCAAGGCAGCCGTCGGGCACTCATGATCGTACCGGGGGCGCGCATACACCCGAGATCGCGATCAATAATTTTCGCAGGGTCCTTCTGAGGGGGCATCGGCGAGTCCCGCCTGGATCTCGAGTTCGAGGAACGCACTGGTGACTCTCGACGACCTCTCTTCCTCCCACCGCGCTTCGCGGCGGTGAAGCTCCTTCGGGGTTCTTCGGGGACACGTCTTCGCACGATCCTGTGTCAAGGCGCGAGGATCCTTGTCCTCTCGCGTTCCTCACCTTACGCTTCAGAATTCGGCTGTTGAGGATTCCCTTCCGTCTTATGTCCTCCCGAAGGTTGCCTCGTCTTCCGAACTGTCTTGATGGTCATTTTTACGGCCGCTTTCCCGCTCCTTCGATAAGGCTCCCATATCGTATCGAAATAATAGAACAATAATTGAAATTAAAAATAACGAAATAAATCCGGCAAATAACACCCCTCTAGAGATTTCGGTACGGCTGTCGCAATTTTTGACTGGCGCGGGCGCATATTCCGCGCTTAGCGATCGGAAAGCGATCCGATGGATACGCGTGGGACGGTAATGTCAACCTATGTTAAAATCTCACTTCGCATTAAAGTGTATGTGTGTTCTGCTCCTGCCTGCAGAGGGGACTCCACTATCAAAAAACTAGATACATAGGTTTGAGTTAAACCATCATTCTGTATCTGATCGGGTCTGTGCCCGATCGGGAAATATTGTCGTGTTCGATCTGTACTGTAATATGCGCAAATGGGACGATCCTCACTCCTCAACATGTGCATCTGCGCGTTCCATTATGGTAGTTCAGTGGACATAACTCATAGACGAACGGCTCTGCTGATTGGCGGTCAGAAATGTGGGACTGCGAGAGTTGTCGCTTTTCAGACTTGTTCTTGTCTATCTAACTACGTCGACTATGTGACAATCCGTTCTTTACCTGTAAAAACTAAATCCTATGTTTGCTTGAAGTGCAATGTTTTAAAATACTAGTATGTAAGCACTATGGCCCGTCAAAACAAACTCCCACTCCTGGCGCCGAACCCCCGCTGTGTCTGGGCACTATGGGCCGTCACAACAAACTCCCCTGTCGCTATTCCTGTCTGTAAAACCCCTATTCTCCCTCCCCCCGTTTTCTCCGTTTAGAGGTTAGGCCCTTTAAAGTTTAAAGGGCTATCCGGTAACCGCCACCATCACCACCACCACTACCCTGTCAGAAAAGAGTGTGAGGACGCGTGGATGTCTACGATGTTATTTTTTATTTTTATTTTTTTTCCGAGTGGAAAAACTTAGGTTCGAACCTGGATCCTCTGTATTTTCCAACTGGGTCCTAATATGCTAGGCTAGCTGAAAGCTTAGTAAAATAAGAGTTAGATGAAGTATTTATGAAGAGTCGTCGCCTAGTGTCGCTGTAAGTCCCACCGCTTCCTTCTCCACCTCTTTTTGTCGAAAAAAGAAAAATCGAATAATATAGCGGAATAATCTATCTATCTGATATGAAGGAAGGGAGAGGAAGTTGAACATGTGCTTGCGTAGGGATGTCCAAGCGGTCGAGGTATGGTATGCAGGTAGTCGATGACATCATCGTTGGAGACAGTAGAAGCGTGCGAGTACGGGGATAGTGTTTGCGAGGAGAAAATATTTTTGCATAACTGATTTAAAATAAAATAAAACAGCTTTTTATTTATATTAATTTTTTTACGTAATACGAGGTAATGTATATTACAAATAATGAAATTACTATTTACATTTAAATATAAATATATAATATTTAACAAAAGATTAATTAACGTGACAGGAAAATAAACGAATTTATTTATATATTCTACTGTCTTGTTTATATATTCTACTATGTCTCCAACGATGGTGTCATCGACTACCTGCATACCTCGACCGCTTGGACATCCCAAGCACATGTTCAACTTCCTCTCCTTCCCTTCATATCAGATAGATAGATTATTCTGCTATATTATTCGATTACAGTGATAAAAGCAAGAGGCGAGAAAAATTGAAAAAGAGAAATTAACGTTCCGATACATATTCCGATAAATCTACGCTTTAGTAATACAGGAGCACATACTTTAGCTTCGTCCCGTGTTACAATCTCATGAAATACTATGTGGCGAATTGCTCTAAAACGTAGATTTATCATAGTTTCAGACGAATTTTCTCCGTTCTCTTCTTCATTTTTTCTCGCTCTCTTTTTATTTATCAATAGATTTTTAATGCTATTAAAATTAATTAGCCGCGGGTTTTCATAATTTAAAGTTATTCCCTTTACTTTACAGAATTCATATATTCGTCCGTCTGGCGTACGAACAACGTAGGCATAAAATTTAGGCCCACCGAATACGAATGCGATATAACTACCGCGTCCGTAACTTTCGAGTTCATCCGTCATGTTGCCCAGAAAATTTCCCGTACGTGGTTCGTATTCATTCGGATAACCTGTACTTACATAAACGCATGAATCCGTATCATAATATAATACGCGATGATCTAATTGTTCTAATTGTTTTATTCCAATTCTAATTGTTCTAATTGTTCTATTCATACAATTTTAATTGCGCTTGTGTCGTGTACGCCGCTATTACGACATTGTTATCGGCGAGGGAACAACTGCCTCTTGTCGCAATCGCCACGAAACATATATTACCTCGTCGTTTACGAGTAATATGTCAGTTATCATGCTCAGTGCTTGTTAGCAACGTTAGAAATCGCTGCGATCTCACGACCTCTGTATTAGGTAAATTTGATCGCTGACCGAATTTTCCCCAAAATGAATTCAGGCATAATTTTGCAACTGATCGTAAGCAGGGGTTCAGCGCGATGCTGCTTTTATCGAGAATGATACTTTCGGTTTCTTCGTATTCTCGCAGATATTGTTCTTTAGCAACATCATCGTTAGCGCATTCCCCAGGCCATTTGCTAGCTTCTTGCTTAAGCTGCAAAAATGTGTTTATATATTCTGCAAACAATCCACCTTGCTGGGTCATGCGATCGAATTGGATAACTCTATATTGCCAAATCTCGGTAACTGACGTCACGAGATAACCTTTTCTGACAGCTTTACGTAATTCGCATGATACCCACGTATCTTCGAATTCGCGCTCTTTAGCGTTGACGTGTGTATCTGCGAAAATATTTTGCAGCAACTGCGACACAAAGCAAAAAGTAATTTTCCTCGTACGCGGTATGGGAGTACAGGGTAAAATAGATCGCGCGGCGGCAGCACCATACAGCGTATGAGACCTTCGAGGGAATTAAAATTATAATTTGGAGCCATACCGATTAAAGTGGCGCATTCTTTGCCAACGTAAACATCTAGATGTCCGATCGGGAAAGCGCCTATCTTCAATACATACGGGTATAAAGAACATACATCTAATGTATTTTCTCCGTAACTTCGTAACGAGTCACAATATTTTCCGTGCGTTCGCCGAAAAACGCATCGCGAGGATCGAGTGGTGGGGCTTCCACTAATGGATGGTTTTCGAGAGTACTCTTACTCGAGGTACTCTTACATTTGACGATTCTCGCGCATATCTCGATCGAAAACACACTCCCATTTTTCTGTCACTATGTATTCCCGTTGTCGAAGCTGGCGCGAGATAATGAGAGTTCGCTCGTAACGCGAGTTAATATAAACATATCTCTGCGATCCGATGTCGAAGGCGCTTTATCGCGATTAGAAAGAAAACAAGAGAGGCAACCGTGCCAAAAACATCCGTGAAATTGTAGGATGTGATGTTGTGTCTCGTCAACAATCAATTCATAATAACCATCGACGAACGTACCATCAATTGTGCGATATTCACGCGCACGCCCTGCATGATTTATCGGATGACCGAGCTCGCGCTCTATCCACACCATTGTAGAGCTTTACATGAATAATTATTAGCTTTTCTATATCCACCAGAAGGAATAATGCCTATTTCCTTTTTGCGCAAAAAATTTTTACGAAAAACAGTCATGCACGTCGGGGCGATAGTCATGCATTCCTCAAATGGACATACATTCCCGCGATCTATGAAAATTTTCCTAAACGCTATACAAATGCTTGACGAAGAATGCCGACATCAGTACGACAATATCGAACAATTTCTTGTTGAAAATCAAAAACGGTATTTTTTGCCGCATATCCGTATGCCATCCGAAAAAGCGTTCGCACTCTAGCGTATTCATGTTTTCAGGAGAATAATATTTCACGTCGGGTAATGGTCCAATATAAGATTGATTATCGATAGTGTTGAATAAATGCGGAAAAATACCTTTATTCAGCATATCACGCGGTCCAAAAGTTTTCGGTACACCTACACGGACAAACGCATTGGCATATAATTAGCACTGTCGATAAATTTTGTATTTCCTGCCGATAACAATTTTTGTGCCGCTCAAAATTATTTTTGGTTCTAATTCACTTCGATTTTCTATAATGTGTTGGAAGATAAACTACGCGTCAAATGTTTTTGCATTATGCGCGATGCATATAATCTGATCAAAACATTTCGTCCTTCGTGTTGCGAAATCGACAAATTGTTTCACCATATCACGACGAAATATGTATTCGCGTATCCCACACTTGCGATATTGTACGGACATATTTTCTTGTGCGCATGCTTTGCAAATCTATTGAGCTACACAGAGGGTCGGTACGTGTTTTTTTACACTCGTCGTGCTCTCCATCGTCTCATCTTGTCGCGTTTCAAAATCGTAAAAAAGAATATTATATGATACTTTTTGCGAGCGTTCGCCGCTTCATTGTCAATTTCTTCGCTCGTCGTTGTAGCGTGTATATCCGATATCGCCGTAACCTATTTCGATGACGTTTACGCTTCAGCAATAGAATTAACTGCGTTGCGCAGTAGCTGCATATGGCACAAATAATTTTGCAGTTGTGGTAATCGGCATAACTTACAGAGAGATACCGCATTCGTGTCTCGCATTCATTTTAACAGCGTATCTGCATTCTTTGCAAAATCGTACGATGTTACATACGCTTACGAACAATATGCCATCATATGATTTTTTATTACGATGATTTTTATTACGATGTTTGAAACATTTTGCACCGTAAAACGTACGATTACACGAATCACATTTTACGATTTTCACGTTGGAATCATTACACACCGGCACGGCGAAACATTGCAAACATTTACTCAAGCATCGATGCCCTATTTTGTTTCGAAAACTTATATTACACGTTACGCAGTAATTACGAATCTCGGGTCAAATTAACGAGCGAAGATGTTACGAACCGTCCACGACCCGAGGAAATTGCAACATTAAAAATTCGAATGTTGAAATGTTTCGCGATATTGAGTCCTCCGGCACTCTACGCTACTCACGAGTCTCCAAATATCCTCGTAAGTCAACGTAAGTCAAGTCACGCGCCGGACGAAAGGATATTTCTGCAGGCCCATGGGCTAAATTTACCGAATGAAAAAACATGCCCACATAATCTCCAGACT
Source organism: Cataglyphis livida (assembly GCA_039654365.1). Classification (NCBI taxonomy): domain Eukaryota; kingdom Metazoa; phylum Arthropoda; class Insecta; order Hymenoptera; family Formicidae; genus Cataglyphis; species Cataglyphis livida. Next base: position 296,770 of record JBCEZV010000080.1, on the reverse strand, counting down.
CGCACGAATTTATCGCGTAAGCATGAATTTCGCGTTTTCTAATAAATGATAAATAGCCCCACCTTCATGTAGCGCTCGTATCGTGAAACTCGCTTCTCTCCCGATTATGCCAACTCTTCTAAATTGTCGCATATTTTCCGTCACTAAATTTACAAAATTAAAATTATTGTTGTCGACTTGACGTTGTCGTTGCTGCTGTTGCTGCTATGCCTGTTCTTCCTCCTCCTCTCCAGTTTCTCCGAAGTTGTATTGCGAATTTCATCAAAGACTTCATTTTCATCATTCTCATCCTCATTATTATGCTGCAATATCTGACTTTCAGGAGACATTTCTTCGTTTCGTCCGCCTCCTCTCTGCACTATCGAAGTAAAAAAAAATTAATTTTAAATAAGTTTAAAGTTTAATAAAGTAATTTTTATTTTCTTAAAATTTTACCTGGTGACGTCACGATATCAGATTCATATTTATTTTTGTACTCGTCAATACGTGCTCTGCCTAAAATTTAATACTTAGTTAATATTGAGAATAGATTTTTTTTTAATTAATATTTTACTTTATGTAGAAAACTTACTTATGAAGCTCTCATTTCGTGCGGTGCTTCTTCAGCTCCTCGTTTTCGAGACTGCGAAGAAGCCGTACGGTAGTCGCTGATGTGTTTTGATTTAAAAATTATGATAAATTTGAAAATTTAATCGAGATCTAATGTATTCGATTAAATTTCAATTACTTAATAATACATATATATATATATATATATATATAAACATTTTTACCAGTTAATTGATTTTCACGATGGTTAGCTAGCAAGAACGCTGTATGGCCTCCTGCATCCTCCTCTTCGTGATCGAACGCTTCTCGCATTTCAATTATTTCACCCGCGATATGTAATAATTCGTCACAATCAGCAAAATGTCCTAATCGATATAATACGGCAAGTAGTGTTCGAACTGTCGCAAGCAAAACTCCGAAAAACAGCATAATTTATTTCAAGCGATTCATCCGATAACGCGGATAGATATCGCACGCTGTTTATTCTAGGCGACAAATTCGAACCTACAATTATGCACTTGTATAATATTTCTTTTAGTCCCTCCATTTTTGATACTAACACTCACACTCACGCACACACGCGAAAGCACACACGAGATATCACTATTTTTCACGGAACGACGCCAGTTACTTCACGCAATGACAAACTCGGAAATAATATTTTCTACAACGTTGCCGAGAATTTATTTAAACTAATATCCCCACTTTTTTCAACGGAACGTCGTTGAAAGATTTAAAATTTTTTATTTTTTTTTTTTGCAGGTAAATTGTTTAAAAAATAATGAAGCAATAAAAAACAAAGAGACAATAGAAAATAAAAAAACAAAAAATAAAGAAACAATAAAAAAGAAAAACATTTTTCCATTTGTTCTTTTAAAATTTAAAAAAAGTTTTATTGGTCAAAAAGAAATTTTTATTTTTATTGTTAGTTTATTGCTTAGACATTTTTGTTATAACATTGCCAAAGTAAAAGCTTTGTCGTAAAAACTTTTTCTTTTTTTTAAATTTTTGTAAAAGGAACAATGCTACGTAAATTTACAGATAAGTTGTTTAAAAAACGAAGAAACAATAAAAAACAAAGAAACAATAAAAAATAAAGAAATAAAAAAATAAAGAAACAATAAAAAAGAAAAAAAACATTTTTCCATTTGTTCTTTTAAAATTTAAAAAAAAAAAGTTTTATTGGTCAAAAAATATTTTTATTTTTATTCACATGTATTATTTGTTTTAGTTTATTGCTTAGAAATTTTTGTTATAACATTGCCAAAGTAAAAGCTTTGTCGTGAAAACTTTTTTTTTTTAATTTTTGTAAAAGGAACAAAGTTATGTAAAATTTTTTACAATATAATTTATAAGAATTTATTACAAATGTGATAAACTTTTCTTTACGTTTTTATAATTTATTACAGATGTATTTGTGCCGTTTAGAAAAATGTTTCTTTGTAACGAATTTTTTTTCTAGATGTTTTTAGATATTTTTTCGTGTAATTTTTAGCTCGCTAAACAAGTTTGAACATGAAAAATCAATATTTTTTTATTATTTAGTTGCGTGCGCAAACTTTTCTCCCCACTTTCCTTTATATTTTGGTATATAAGCATCGCGAAAAAACGAGAATCCTTATTCATTCGAGTTTGCTCGCGCGAAATTTTCATTTTCGGCTTCGGTACAAGAATTCATCGTTGTTGTGACTAGTGTTGTTGATGTGACAGTGATTTCATCAAAAAGTGATTACAATGGCCACCGCGAAAGAAGTATCCAGTGATCTAAGCAATTTTGTTAAATCTACACACGTTTGCAATATTAGCAAATCAGACATCAAGACCAGCGTCGATAGAAGAAACGAGCAACGATATTTATTATTATCGACGACGTATGGGTTAAATTCATCCTATACTAAAAAAATTCACGTGGGTTTGCAAGCAACGAGTGAAAATTGCTTTGTACCAGCTGTTAAGCTAACGGGCAATTATGCAGATGGGATATGCTTCGATATTGACACCTGGCAGCAATTTAAAATCAGCATGGAGCAGATGAAGCAATACTTGAATGAAAATCAAAAAACCAGACCTGGACCAATTATTATTAACAACATTTCCATCGGTTTCACCACCGCTTACGGGACAAGGGCTGTGATAATAGCTTATAAGGAAAATACTGAACAATCAGCGAATAACGAGATGAAGGCGGAAGAGCAGGCGCAATCACCATTGAAGAAACGAAAAACGCACAACATCGCTATCGTGATGCAAAAAGCTACATTCATCGGTCTGGAAGATATCGCAAGATGTGTGGATGCTCATTTAGCGCAGCTAATTTCCATCGTCGACACCGTCAACGTGTGCGTCAAATATTTGATTAACGAGATAGAATTAAATCTTCCCTCGTCTTATATAGATTGCGAAATCATAAAACTTACAGTTTGAAGTAATTTTCAAGAAATCGAACGTGCGGTTGTGATCGGACTTCAGATGGCGGGAATAGTATTTGCTTTGAATTTAGGTTCTCCTACCTTTATTTCAACGGTCGCCAGTTCGTTTACCCTCCAACGAACAAGGAAATTTCCGCCCGACGCCTCGATAAGATGGCCGCCG
>JBCEZV010000080.1:202802-224932 GCA_039654365.1 Cataglyphis livida | reverse complement strand
TTTTTCACTTTTTATTAATAAAATAAATAACGATAATAGTACGCTCTTTATCTTCCTTGATTAATAATAAACTTATGCTTAAAAGATGGTATCATACTATGCTGTAGTTATTGAGAACTCCGATAACAAAGGATCCGAGCTCGGTGAAACGCATACTCCCTCGTTTTCGGCAACCTACGGTTGGCAGTAGTCGGGAGTAAAAAACCATTTAAATGAAAATGTAGAATAATTTTTGAAAAAATGTATTTTACATGTAAGATACAAAATAAGCATTTTAATACAAAATAAGCGTTTACTTTTTGCATTTTCATTTTAAATGCATTTATCTTAAATAATCTACATCTCTATTATTTAATTCATCTCTTAAATCTAAGCATTTTTTATATTACTCAAACATAAATTAATAACAAAAATTGTACCATTCATGTATTTATCTTGTATCCGTTTTGAAGCAAAATATAAGAAGCTCAAAAAGAATGCAATTAATGTAAAAAGTAGAAGAAATTTATTTAACATTAACATTAATTTAAAAAATTAATTAAATTTTCTTTATAGATGTATGTTAAAAGTAGGTTTATCAAATAAAATAGAAATTGAAAAAATATTAAATATAGGTGCAAATGTCAAACATTTAATCTACTTGTAATTTAGATAATTATAAGATTCGAATAATATAAGATTCAATAAATTTAATATAATAAATTTAATATAATATTTTTTGATATTGAAGAAAATGTTTCTCTATTTTTTTAAATTGTTAAAATTTTTTATTATTTATTTTTAATTTCAAATACATTTTTTTACAAATTAAAAAAATAATATCGATATAGAGATATTGATAATAGTTCTTATATAACGATAAGTCAAGATATTTGTGCAATACTGCATTGCACTTGTTCATTGTAAGATGAATGAATCCGAGATTAAGAGTGTTATTTTATGCACGGTCATCTTAGCACTTATCACTATAGCTTTGTAAGTATTCATCCTCTTTTTTGATTAGTTAAAATATGTGTGCAATGATATTTATAAAACCTAAAATTATTAGTAGCTGTATAGCAATCTGTAAATTTACTTATTTATTAATTTAATTGTGGGAAATGGTAGTTAACGCACACTAAAGTGGGCACACACAGACACTGGCTCATACTAAAATGTGCGTAGTCAACCCATTGCCACTATTTATGCTTGTGATATACATATATGAGGTGTCCGTTTATATTGCATTTGTTATGTGCAGATAGAATAATTAAATTGGGGAGAAAAGTTTTTTATCATTTTGCGATTTTTGTAATAATTATTAAGAAATTAATTAAAAAAGATTGATCAATTCGCGCGAGTATAAGTATGCGATGAGAAAAGATAACACAAAAATTTGCGATTGCTAGGCATGTAACGAAGTTTTAGAAGGATCGTTCTACAAATACTTACGAGAAGTATACATAACACTGGATTCTCGTATTCTAGTAACTATAATACACATTAATGGGTCCTCTTTTCTCGCCCAGTGCTAATACTCGCGCTGATCTTTTTTAATTAATTTTTCAATAATTATTGCGAAAATTACCAAATAGAACTTTCCTTTTCGGTCTTATCTATTCTACTTGCACACGACGAGTGATGCGATTAACTCCGAACATCTTGTATATGTACCGCGCAGTGATGCCAGAATACAGACGCGAGTTTATGTAAGAAATAAAAAAAAATGGAGATAGTAAGATATAATCTAATTGATAAAATTTGTTTAATAGATAGATAGTACATAGGTAGTCAAAAATAGATAAATAGCTAATAAAAAAATATAAAAATATAAATATAAATAAATATAAGAATATAAATATTCAGAAAACCATTTTTATTTAAAAAATACCTATTTTACATTTTCTATTTTAAATGGATGTAAACACCCATCTTATACATCTTTGTTAAATAAGAAAAGATATGTCATGATGCTTACTTATTAAATATATTAATATTTATTAATATATATTAAATATATTAAATATATTAAATATATTGTAATGCATCACTTGGTATCTGTGTATCAACGTACCTATATTATTAATTTCTTTAAAAATTAAATAAAATTGCCAAATTTTATCTTCATTTGGAATTAGAATCATTCTATATACTAATCATTATTTTGAAACTTTTAAACATAGCATTTCTGATGTCGAAAAAAAATAATACATTTGCCAAATGTTTTTTAGTTACTAAAATTTATTTTTTTATAATTATTATAAGAGAAATATTTAATTCAAGAATTTAGCATAATTAATAAAAAATTTTGTTATAAAAAATGCTGCATAATTAAAGCCATGTTGTAGCAATAAACACTTTCAAATAAATCATGTATAATATCGTAATTTATATTTACATAAACGATTACATTATATAAAAATGCTCAAGATCATACTAAATGTATTTTTCTTATATTTAAAACTATTTATTTTGAACATGTTCTTTATAATGTGTTACTTATCTGATAGAGCCTCCTTTTAAATTAATTTGTGTTTTTTAATATTTTTTTTTTTATTTTTAATGTAGGTAACAGTAATTTGTTGAAAAATTTCCGTGATAATAGAATAAATTCGTAAATTATTTTCAATAACAAGTAGTACTACAAAAAATACTTTTAATGTTGTACCATTTAATTTAATAGATAATATTATAAATATAATAAAGAAAAGCTCCGTTATTGAAATAAATAATAAACGGGATAAGCGGTGTAAGGAACCAGGGACGCAAAACACAGAGCACAAAAACAATATTAAATAGTCAAAAATAAATAAAAAAAAAATAAATAAATAACTTTTTGATCCTTTTTTTAGGTCATCTTCAGCGCTGTTAAATTAAATTACAATATGAAAATAAACGACATAACACAACGATAACAAACGGAAATAATCTTGATCAATAAAAAAGTCAACGGTTAAAAATTAATAAATACATCTTATTGTCTCTCTCTTCAATTTGGTACTACGATAGTCACTGTATTCTCGATGCATCAGTGCCTCTTATTGTTTAATTTCCAGATCAGTGAAAAAAGACAAAGAAGAAAGAAGTTCAAGTCTGTGTCCGAAATTAAGTACAGAAATAATGTGATTAATATTGCGCATAGCTTGTCACAATCAAATTAAGAACTTCATGATTCTGAATTTAATGTGTCAATCTAATGGTCTTAATATAGAAACAATGCTTGAGACATTAACGTATCCATTTGAAAGTTCTTTCAAATTGATGCGTTAGTGTCTCAAGCATTGTCTATATTCATTGTGTCTTTAAAAAAAGGGTCAAAACGTACGTATTTTTTATTTTTGATGAAAAATATTGTTTTTGCGCTCTGTGTTTTGCGCCTAGCTTCTTACGCCGCTTATCCCGTTTATTTCATAATATTTTAATTTCCAAATTTTTTAATTCTTTAAGTAAAATGTTAAAAACTTATCTATTTTCAAATTCTGTATGATTTTGACTGTGAAACGACATTGCAAGAAAAATATTTTCTATTTGACTGGTATATTTTGCAGGCACTGAAGTAATTGTAGAATATATTACATCTAATTTATATATACAGTGCATACAAAAAGTTCGAGGACTAATTTTTTTATGGACATACTAACTACGCTATCTCTGAGGCTATATGGAGTTATCTGGGGCTAGTTATTATGATGTTTCTTAAATCTTTTATACTTTTTTTGTCATCATTGAGTCAATACAATTAAAGTTTGCGTTTAAAGTTTTTAAAAATTTTTACGTTGTCACAATTTTCAAAATCATGCGTAAGTTTTGTTTTAAATGGAAAAACTGCAATGGAAACATATTTAATGATGCAAAATGCTTTTGAAAAAAACTATCTAACAAATAGTAAAGTATTCTTATAATATACATCGTTGAAGAATTGCTGCAAAACATTTGAAAATGATATGATAGAAGGACGCTCATTCACGGGAATATTGAATACGTGCGTGCGCTTCTCGCGCAAGTTCATCGATTGATGATCAAAACGTTACACAAATTGAACATTAGTATATGAGAAATGTTCACACTATCGTATATGACGTGCTCGGTAAAAGAAAAATGTGTACGAGATTTGTTCCACGCTCTTTGACACCGGAAAAAAGCAGCACGTTGCAGGGGCGTAGAATTTTGTTGAATGGGCCGATACTAACTATACCAACATTTTATTACGCGCTAGACAATCTTTTCCAAATGCATCTTTCATTATTTAATATGTTTCTGTTGCAGTTTTTCCATATTTAAGACAAAACAAGTTTTTATTTTGAAAATCGTGACAACGTAAAAATTTTTTAAAATTTTAAACGCACGCAAACTTTGAACTGTTGATTCAATGACAACAAAAAAATATGATTCAAAAAACATTATAGTAATTAATAGTAACTAAACCCAGTGTACACTAAAAGATAGCACATATGATAGTCAATATGTCCAGAAAAAAGTCAGTCCCCAAACTTTTTAAATGCACTGTATATGCTTGCGTGACTTTCAAGTAGTTTTCACGTTTTAAAATCATCAAAATGCAATATTAGAGACATTACTGTTTAATTTAAGTATTTTGAAGCCATTTTTTTTCATAAATCACCTTGAAGTATAGTAGTCAAAGGATCATTTGGTAAAATTTTATTCTGATATTATAGAATTTCATCAAATGTTGGTAATTTATAAGAAATTTTTTAATGTTTTTTTTCCACAGGAATATAAATATGCGATATAGCTGTCCGATTTTTTTAATATCATAGAAACTTTATTATTTTTTCTACATTCATCGCTAATAATTCCAATAATATTGCAATGTTTAACTGGTTAAGTAAAGTTTTCATGAATTGAAAAATATTTAAATCGTTTGTAGTATGTTCCAAACTGTTCCAAAAACGTTATTAACATTTGTATCATAGTTTTCATTTTTGACTTGACATTTATAGTGTGAATATCTTGTGTCTATATCTTTTAAAGCGTGATCAGTACAGTTTATTATAATAGGTAAAAGTACTGAAGATAAAGAATTTATAAAATTTTGTAAATTCTTGAATTAGTGATCAATTTAACATGATTTTAAAATTAATACTAATAAGCTCTATAATTTTAATAAAATATTAGTAAATTCTTCAAATTTAGATTGTATATCAAAAATAGTTTCTTCCTATATATGTTTTTAATTTCATCTGCAGAAGAAGATGAGAAGATTTTCTCATCGTTAGAAAAACAAATGGAAAATTAATTGTGTTAATTTTTTAATATCTCTATTTGTATAAGACAAGTTTTACTATGTTCTTGAGAACTTATTAAATTATGTTAGTTCTAATCTGTTGTTCACAGACATATTTTTTGTGAAAAGATCTTTTGCAATTTGTGGATAAACATAATTGTCTTCAACATTATGCATGTAGTCTAAGTAAAAAAACCAATTTTATTTAATACAAGAAATTTTTTTCCACTAAAATAACAGTTTATTTTTATATTCAAGCATTTGATAATTAAACTATTCTTTACATATTTTTAAAATATCTTATATATATGTAAGGAATTGATTTATCAAATTCAGTTTGAATTTTGCAAATTGATCTTTATATCTTTGTATAAGCAAATACAAATATTTTGCTTATACAGGATAACACATATGAGAAGTGGAATAGTTTAAATAATATAACAAGCATTTTGATTACACTTTCAAATTGATACTTACTTAATAGTATAATCTATAATAATATAAATAGTTCTTATCTCGCATAGAGACGATCCTTCGTAAAGTATGTAAGATTGAGCTAAATAGGATTATTTTCTGTTAAAGGATTTTATTTTTTACATCACCATTTTTTGTATACACATTCAATATCATTTGGTGACTAAAAAATTAATTTAATAAATTAATAAATTAAATTAGATAGAGTATGATATATATTTATATATATATCATATTGATAAACCATCAACATCTTTTCCATAAGAAATTAATTTTTTTTCAAAAATCAAAATCATGTTAAATTTTCTTTAAAATGAATATAAAAATATATTTCATTTAGTCTTATTATTATTAAATTTGTAAAACTTAATAATAATACTATCCATAAAACTTTACTTTACATAAAACTTTACTTTACTAGTACTAATTATTCCGATATTTTCTATTCTTGAAAACTTCCACTTTTTATGATCACGTTTATGATCAGAATTGATTTCAATTAAAATTCTTCCCTTAGGAGGAATTATATTAGCCAATAAATAAATAATATTGATAAAATGATCAATTAAAAATAAAAATTATACAATAAGCAAATATTTCTGAATATATTTTAATAATATTGATTAGAATATTATAATGGCTCAAAAAACATGGAAATAAGAATTATATTTTTTTTCATTTTTTATTACTTTTTATATAGAGGAAAGTAGCGTAAAGCCGGGTACATTTTTTAATTTGTCTTCCTACAAAAAATCAGAGAAAAAAAATTTTTTATTGACTGTTAGTAGTCTTTAGTGAACCTTAAACTATGAAACAATGAATTGTTTAAAAAAATGGTTACCAACTATAACAAGATTTTTTTGGAAAAATAAAAATACTCGGTTTTATCTTACCGATAAGATACCTATTTAAAAATATGTAAAACATTGTACAAATACAAAATCTACATTTATTTTAATCGAAATACAAAGATATCTTTGCCAATGATTCTATTGACAAAAATAATAAATAAAGATATCATCTTGTTTTATATTATTGCGGGATTTTTTAGTTTAATTTTTTAATTTTTAAGATTTCAAAATATTTTTATTTAGTAATTTCTTTTTTTAAATGCTAGTTTTTGTTTTTAAGTGTTTTTTGTAGAGAGACAAAGTCAAGATAACAGTTTTTCCTCGTTTTATGATATATACAAAATGTAACTAAATAAACGCATATTAACAACACTATCAAATACAAAACAACAATCCAAATCGAAAAGTTTTTGAACCATTTTTTGATCTGAGCTTTCTTTTCGTTATTATACGAATGTTAAAGTTAATCAGCACTTGTCCACAACAGAAAACAAACAAGGGACAACGGGGGTCGAAATATCGAGACGGCTTTCTGTTGTATAGACGTTGATTATCTAACTGTAGAATGCATCTTTCTATATAAATCTGATGTAAATGTGCGGCCCGACAAAGAGAGCATTACGTGATCTTCGTCTTTTTTCTTCTTAGTTCTTAGTTCTTGTACCGGTGTATACAGAGTGTCCGGAGTCAATCGCATCACCGATCGTGTGCAGGTAGAGCAGGTAAAACTGAAGAGAAAAGTCCAGTATCACTTTGCTATTTTTGTAATAATTTTCGGGAAATTAATTCTTTCACGCAAAGCGAGGTTCTCACACGAAGCGAGATTCAATTCAGACCAATGTCTAATTTTAATGGTAGTGGAGCCCGCCTATAGGGGGGAAGGAGGCGGAAACACACTCTGTCTCTACGCATATACTTTTCTATCGATATTTGAGGTGAAAGCGTTAAAGTAAATAATTACCTTATTAATAATTATAACGAATACCATTTGTCTAACAGCGGTTCAGTCAAATAACATTTGCTTAGAAAAATAGCATTCAAACACAAATAAATGGGTGAAAGTCATTTGACCAGGCAGAGAGAATTTGTCTAGTCAAAAAGCTATTTAAAAATAATTACCTACGACTTACTATTTACCTATGACATAAATATATTCTCTAATATCAAAGAGAAGCCGGAGAGTTTCCACGCCGCCGTTTTTCGTACGCTTTTTCTAGGTCATACACTAGCGTCGCGTATATCCATTTTACGATTGGAATTGCGTCTACTTTCCGGAGCCATGATAAAACAGCCGAATGATTCATGTCCGTGATACATCCTTTTCGATATTATCCAGGGGCGAATTTAAAGATGTGGAGACTCTAGGGCAACGAAAAGGTAGAACCCCTAACCTAACTATTTTTTAACCAAAATCAATAGAAATTTTTATGTTGTGACTCTATGACATATGTGAATGTATGAATGTAGACAAATGTGGATGATTTTTTTTTAAGTGTACCATTCGTTAGGAAATTTTACCCAAAAATTTGTGTTGTGGAAGCCCCCCTCTTGTAAAGGCTCCTGGACTTTAGCTCCTGTTGCTCTAAATTCGGCCCTGATATTGTCAATATTGATACTACACTGATCGCTAAACAAAGAGAGATGGTTGTGCCGTCTTTGACTCTCTTTCATCGCGCATGTGTGTAGTGTTCATGAAGGCACATCGATATGTTAAGCACATGCGATTGTTGAAAGATAATGTCAGAGCGATAATCACGCTCTATCCTTGTTCTTTTAATATATCGCTTCCGGTCGAAATACGGCCTGAAAATACTTTTTGGCTTCTCGTGGCAAAAATAATGTAAGACTGACGGGCGTCCATTTTTTGAGATTTTATATTTGCGTGTACATATATGTGCATATATATATATATATATAAGGATGTTTTGCATGTAGAAGCAAAGCATGTAGTAGCAAAAAAACTGTCAAAATTAAAAAAAATATATATATTTTTACATTTATACTCTTTGAAAAATCAAAAAAATAAATCCGGATTATGAAAAGAATTAAAATATCACAAAATAATGTAAATTTTGGCGTCTTCATAAAAGAAAATAATTATAATTAATATTTTTTTTAATTTGTGGCAAAAACTTTTGATTGTGAATATTTTTTGAAATCGACAATCAACTGCAAGAAACAATAAAAAACAAATAATTTGCAGAAAGAGAGAAAGACAGATAATATTTTTCTACAATTTAAAATCCTTATAACTTTTGATCGCTTCAGTGAATCGACTCAGGATTTCTTAATAAGTTTTTTAATATTATTTTTGAACATATGTAAGAACATTCTGTACAATTTTGATTAAATATCTAATATTTCAAAAATAGATGCAAAACATCCTTAAATTATAATTAAAATTATACGTGCAATTAAATATTGTATGATAATCGATAATAATAGTAGAATAATAGATAACAGAGTAAACAAATAAATGGCATATAAGACATGGGGTGCCTGTTATATTAGACTTGATGATTTGTTGTTTTATTATCGATACTTCGTGTATCATATTAGCAAAATAGATAAATAACGTTTGTTTTAATAAAATAATTTTATATGATATGCATGCCTAGAACGTTATTCTTGCGATAGAGTAAAAAAAAAAGATTAATAAACAAAACTTTAATAAACTAAATTCTGTTTGATATAAAACGATTCTAGAAAAAAAACCAATTTTTAAAATTAAATAACTTTTTGTATATGTCTTTGTAATTTTTATTATTAAATGTTTAAATGTGATTTACATTTTTGGTAATACTGGCCTTCAGGGGAGGCAACCCCGATAACCTAATAATAGATCTCTCGCATCCTAGCAACCACACATGAATTGTCCCTTTTTACTATGCTTATATTCACACAAATTGGTTGATCATTTTTTAATTAATTTCTCAATAATAATTTCGAAAATTGCAAAATGGTAAAGGACTTTCTTACTCAGTTTAATCCTCTCTACATACGACGGGTGATGAAAATGACTTCGGACACCCTGTATATTGTGTAATATTATACTAATTTATGTACATATTCTTTATATTAATACTTATAATATGTTAAAACTTTACAAAAGGGGACCCAACCCCAATGATCTTGACCTTGACATGTGTTGTCAAGGTTACTGTTCTGAGTTACATTTAAGAGATTTTAGCGTTTGTTGTTTATTAAAAAGTAATAAGTAAAATAAGTAAAAATAAAGATAAAAGTCAAGGTTTGTACGTAATCTGACAATGAAAAAAAATACAACCTTACTTTTAAAACTGAAAGGTTTAGGTTAAATTATATTTTCCGGAAGTGGTGATTTCCGTAGGAGTGAAGAGAGGAGGGGCAAATCCCCTGTGTCTATATATATTTTATAAAGCAAAGCGAAGTCAACCCCCACAATTGTTCTGCGAATGGGAAAGTGTATGCATGAACAGTGGGTTCCGCCCCTTCCTATAAGGGGGCTCCACTCCCGGAAGATATAACCTAACCCAAACCTATTTCTGACTTAAAATTAAAATTCGGTTTGGGTTATATCTTCCGGAAGTGGAGCCCTCTGTAGAGGAGACGGAACCCACTGTTCTATACATACATTTTTTAATGCGAAGAAAGATTTTACATGAGTTTACAACTTTTCACGCGAAGAGAGGTTCAACGCAAACCTATGTGTCTAATTTTTTGATGTTGGAGTCTCCCACAAGAGGGGAGGGGGGACGGAACTCACTGTGCACTGTGTCCACGCATATACTTTTTAAAGCAAAGTGAGATTCTACATGTATTGTACATGAATTCAACCTCGCTTTGCGTGAAAAGTTGTAAACCCATATAAAACATTTTCTTTCAAAATATATAATTATCGAGTAGTTTTCTTACTTGTAATAAAATTATTTCTATTCACTATTTGTAATAAAGCGTTTTTAATCTTATAAAGAAAAATAGCTATATAGTTTTATGATTTTCAGTTTAATGCTTATGATATGCGATATCATATCTTTAAAATATATTCGTCTCAACTTTAGCCGATTTAAATGATTTATCTTGTCATTTTATGCTTTACATTAAAAAGCATGTTCTAATTATATTACTGTTTATTTATATAACTTAATAGATATAAACATTTTCCATAAATATACAATACAATTTAATAGTCACTTAATAACTTAAGGCTTCTGCCTAAAGTCGCCGCAGAGAATGACATCATGAGAATTCTTGAATGCCATTTTCAATTAAAATGATATTTTGATAAAACACTATAGATCGCTTTAGCACGCTTATAAAATTGTTCGAAAACTGTGCTTAAAGTATATATATGCTTCGTATCATTTATTTTACGACATTTCATTAATTGTCAAGGAAAAAGAATAGTTTTTGGACAATTTTACAAATGTGCTAAAGTTGTTTCTGTAATGTTGTTTTATCAAAATATTTTTTTTTAAATGGCACGCAAGAATTCTCAGCGTGTCTTTTTCGTCTCTTTCATGTCACGATTTCAATATGATTGCGGCGACTACTCAGGAGTCTTTAGATATAAAAATTTGAATATAAAAAGAACAGTAGAGAATCATTTGGAAAATCATTTTTTATTAACAAAATCAAAAAATGCAAAACATTAATTTTTAATAGCTTTTGATAAAAATAAATTTTATATAAAAAATAAAGTAGCGATTTTATCTTTTCCAAAAATCATTGAAAACTAACAAATATGCCACATATGAATATCTGGCACTTGATAAATATCATATAAATAAATTCATTAATGATCCCTGAATGTCTCCTTAGTTTATTAATGCAATAAAATGTCAATATATAATCAAATAAATCCACATATTTCTTTAACGTATTTTTCCTCGTAGTATAAATATAAATTGCAATTTTAAATAAAAATATTAGTTGAAATTTTACATTTGTTAAATAACTTTAGACCATTGCTTGACTCAATATTCAATCTATAATACAATTCAAAAATTTGTGTTTGCGCAAAGGTATGGAAGAATAAGAACAGGTTTATTTTTAAAGCAAAACGTTCATTTATTTATTCTTAACATTTTACATCAATACGTAAATGCAAAACATACTATTACCATCTACAATAAAAGATAAATTTAATTAGATCTGATTTTTAGATCCGATTATTGCGCACGTTTAACCTCGTCCGTTTTATGATAAAATGGAAAAACTTTTGTTCTCCGCGAAGCATTTCAACAAATTGGCTCCTTTTGCGCATCCTTCTCCAGCTGAAATAGTAATTATTTTACTTTAGTTTCATTTAAAAAGAATGCTTTAATCGCAAGATTCACATAATGTCAATTTTGCAAACAAAATTTTCAATTGAAAATTGTTTTTATTTCTTCTAATCAATATTGTACTTACCAACGTTTTGGCAATTATTGTGTATACGATCGATTTGTTCTTGCGATACACCAGATGGTATTTTTGCATAAGCTACTTCCCAGTCAATATCTCCATTTGCATTTATCTAGAGCACGCGTAAAAATAAATTGCTTATCTATTATTTTGTTCTATTACTCTAACTAATCTATTAATAATGCAATTAATGCACTTTGACGTAATGAAATTCGCTTTTGTACTTACAATTCCAATTTTCTTTAAGAGGCAAGTAGAGAAACAAGCGAATTTTTCGTCACCTTCAGCTATTTCCCCCTTTTTCGCATTTTCTACGACAGCTAAAGAGATTGATTATAAAATTTTTTTTATTGTATAATTATCAATTATTGTAATATTATCAAATAATTTTATTATACATATATACATGTGTTTACGAATGTGTATGTTAGTTTATTATTCTTTGCTTACTTGAATCAACGCCAGATTCGTTTATACAAGATTCTTTATATTGTCTTAGTTTTGCCTTTTGTTCATCTGTAATTCCACCCTAAAATTAAATAAGCATTTGCATTAATATTTGTTCATATATACATATATACGCATATATGTGCACATTTTTAAATGTTTCTGAGATATATTTTAAATGAAATATTTTAATATTAGAAGCTAGATTTAAAAAGAATCAATTAATTAGAAAAATTACAGAGCAAATCAAGTTTCAAGATTATATATAATTATAAGCGGTTGCACTGCAGTAAACGATAAAAATTAAATAATTAAAAATGAGTTACATATGTTGTAATATAAAATATTTCTAAAAGTCGTTAAGAAATAAAAGGTAAAAAATGTAAGAAAAAACATTTTCATAATATTTTCTTTATATTTTTTATCTAAAATCTAAATAATAATCTAAAGATAATGCGTATGCAATAATAATTTGAATCTATAAGTAATGCAAAAAAATTTTTGATTTTAATTTTTTTAATTATATTTGATTATTTTCTGTATTTTAAATGAAACAAAATATATGTATTATATATATAAATATATGTATAATAACATATATATATACATATACATATATATATACATATTTGTTCTGCAAAGATTGTGCCAACGCGCGAAACGCGTGCTCATTCGCCAATACTTTTTAATTACTATTTCAATAATTATTGTAAAAATCGCAAAATGGTGAAAGACTTTTCTGTTCAGTTTACTGTCCTCTACCCGCTCACGAACGTTGGCATAATTTTTGCAGGACACTCTGTATACAGGTGTCTTAAAAATTTTGACATACCCAAAGTGTGAAGATAGATTGGGCCAAACTGAATCAAAAAGTCCTATACCATTTTGCAAAATTTGTAATAGTTTTTGCGTTATTAATTAAAATATGTGAGCTAATGAGCGCGTTGGAAAGCAGTAGGCCAATATCGGCAGTACGACGGATTACTTGTGTACGTTTTTTAGCAACGAAAGTATCATCTAAGCAAGAGGTGACAGCGTGACTCTACCTCTCGCTTAAATCGATAAAAAATAAAACATTAATCAGATAATAGAACAAAATTTCAAAAATTAAAAATTAATTAAAGTTACAAAAAAATGTTCTATACGACTTCCCTTTATTCTATTCCCGTACACATGATTAACAATTGCTGCATCCGTCATAATATTCCAGTGTCATTTCTTATTTGTTTACAGTGATAATAAAAGTTCATTTACTATCGATTAAACATGTTGTTCTCAAAACAGTTAATTTTAATAAAATGAAACAAGAATATCTTTTTTAGAAAAAAATATAGAAGATTTAAAAATATATATAAAAATAAAAAAGATCTACCGGCTTCAAAGTTTTGTAAATTAGAAAGCTTATAGATGGTCTCTTGGCTCTCCGATGTATTATCGAAAAAAAAAACTATCACGCTATTTTAAAGATCTTTATAGTTAACATAAAAATAATTATTACAAATCATTAAAATCGACAAATATAATATAAAAGTTATTTAAGAAAAATGATTTTCAAATTGTGTGTTTATGTGTGCGTGTATCTATAAAAAATAAAAAATGTTTATTGTTTTTAATAAAAAAGTAATCTTACCAGAACGGCAACAATGGTAATAGTAAGTACAAAAATGATTGCCTTCATTTTCGATTTTTGTTTCTTTAACAGGACGAAGACTAGGTTTGCAATCAAGTAAATACTGGTATTCTCGAGATGTTCTGAGCTTTTATAAGAGATATAATGACGCAACCGATATATATATACATATATTCCACTCAATGTTTTTTTTTTTTTCAGGCGGACCACAAAGTGGGGAAATACTCGGGAATTACATATACGCTATACCTCTCCAATATATAAGTTATTATGTAATAGTTGCTAATTTAGATAATAAATTGCAATAACGATAAAAAATGCATGCTTTCAAAATACATGAACGTTTTTAAATCTTCATATTTTGTTATTAATGTTTAATGATAAATGCTAATTCGAGCTTTGTTACTAACAGTAAGTAATACTTGTATGATAAATTATTAAAAAAAATTTTTTACTTTACAGAATTATTTGAAAAGGTTTGTTAATTGTTGATTATAATACAGTTTTTAAAAAGAAATCCAAAGAGAGAAAATTAATTATACTGTTAAAACTTTCAAAATTAATTATATTATTAAAATTTTTGACATTTAAAAAGAATTCATTATAACTGTAATCTCAAATTATTTAAAATTGTAATATGATATAAAATAATTTAGAAACCGAATATAGAATAAAAATATCTACGAAAAATAATTATTTTTTGGGGGGGAAAGAGAAGAAAAATCAAGTTATTTTTTATTAAATCGCAAATTGAAACAAAAATTCAACAAACAAATAAATTTTCTGATTTAATATTTTGCTTCTGTTTTTTTCATTTTGATACATTGACCGTTATATTACATAAAGTATGATAATTATTTTTTTTTTAGGAATATTGTATTTCTTGCGCATTAACATAAGACAAAAAATAATACGGGCAAAAAGAAGAACTACATAAATTTTAGTTAGAAGAAACATAGATGAGCAAATCGTTAAAAAGTGAAAGATGTGTAATGTGACTTTGATTATTTAGTTATATAACGACAACATATGATACAGCGATAATAAAGAATAAAACTGACATCATTTAATGATATCCATTGAGAAAATGTTAGTATTCTTGAGCATTAATTTTGTCTTATTTCAACTGCGTACTAAAATCACGATAGTTAGTTTTCTCAGATGTAGAATTAAATACGAGGTCTTTTGGAGATCATTATGTAAAATTTATATCCTGTAAATAAATATGCGTGATATTTTTCTTTTGATAATAAATAGTATTAAGTATTCATGTTCGTATTATAATTATTCAGAATAAATATTTTATCTAAAGATAAGTACCATCTATTGCGGAAATCACAAAAATCTATATTGCAATATAATCGGATATTCTAAGAATTATTGTGATTACGTTGACTAAAATATTATTCTGAGAATAAATTTATAATGTGTGATGATACTACATCATCCTAGTTAATTTTATATAATTTCCTTTCCTGACGTGATATTAACCAGATAATCGGGATAAATATCCTTCGCGCCATATATAAAAAAATTACCAATTTAACATTTTACTATCGTAATAAGGAAAATATTAGCAGCGGTTTGGAAACAGATTTGGACAGAAATGACAACAGATTATGTCACCAATTGTGTTCGTATTAATAAACTTACATTCTGTTCGCAGAATCTATTGACATTCGATTGATAGAAATCAAATAAACTCCCAAATTAAATGCAAAGAGATTCCAATTTTTATCATATTATATTAAAAATGTGCCAAGGTCTGTTTGAGAGTTACCATTACTTATGGTCATGTTTTATTCGCAAATTTTATTATGTTTTTTGCCAACATCATGTAAATAACAAAATCTGTTTCAAGAAGTTTTTGTAGCTATATTTTGTCAATATAATTCATAGCAGACACTTTATAAAATCTGTTCTAGACAGAATTGGTTCAATATTTTTATTGACAGAATATTAGTAATTGAAAATTCAATAACTCGATCGAGTATGTTACATAAAAATTAGATTTTATAAATTCTTGTTTATTTGTAATAGTAAATAGTAAATAGTAAACGAGCGTGCGGATGTATTGTGCGAAGTCACGAAAATAAAATCAAATAAAATCATGATTGCAAAATAACTTAATTTCTTTTTGATATCTTAATTTAGAAACATGCTATAATTTTTATATCAAAATTCTTATAACTTCTTATTTAAATATATAATTAATATTTAAATATATCATTAATATATAATTAATATATAATTAAATATTTAAATATAAATAATATATGACTATATTTTTTTACAATGAGTCATTATACAATAAAATGTTTTATAAAATATAACTCGATATTTTTTAGATTCTAAAAATATATATGGTGTTCTAAAAGCGAATGTATTTTCAATAATTTTTTTGGTCAATTTAAAGATTTCAATTTTTTTATCGAATATTAATAAGTTATAAGTTATAAGTAATTAAACGAGAAAAAAATCTTGAATTCAATTCCAAGGAACTAGATAAAATAAAACTACATTTTTCAGTTAGTTTCAAACAGAGAGAGAAAGAGAAGTTTATTTTAATAGAATTTTCATCTAAATTTTACTTAAAAATATCTGATATAAAGATTGGAAAACTGCAAATAATAATTTTCAACTTTTGCTAAGAAAAAATAAACTTCAAATCTGCAAACTCAAACAAATTTGTTATTAAAAGGATATTTAATGATTTTGGGACACCCAAATATATAGTATCAGGAAACGTTAGTAATGCATAAATTTAGCCAAACATATCGTGGAAGATTCTACGAAATGTCATTAGTTCAAACATCATTTCCATTTTCATATTATTTTTATTTTTTGTTTGTTACAGAGATTTATTTTGTAATTTTTGCTAACTTACATGGTGATGCTGCGGACAATATCCTATAACAGAATGTCATATACATTGGCTATTTGTAACAGTCAATTGTTATTCACATTTCTCTAAATGAGACTCAATTATCCAAAAATAATTATTTTATTCATCTGGTTTGCCAGAATTTTTGACAGTAATCTTGAGTGCAAAATATAGCAATAATTGTGTACAATAATTTCTTTCTTATCTTAAAATTACATTTTCGTAAATTTTTTAAGCATATTTGCAAAACTTTATCACAACAAATTATTAAGAAATCGAAGAAATATGTATTTTTTTATTTTTTGTCTATGTAATCTTTTTTATTCTCAAAATCAATAAAGAAAACAGACTTGAAACAACGACTTCATCCGCTATGTACAAAAAAATATCTCATATAAAATATTGCGTTTTTATTTATTTACAAATAAACATAAAGAAAGATTTTTTTTGCACATAATATTCAAATAAAAATGCTATATAAGAATCTTAGTATTAATTTTTTACAATCCATTTTTCACAGACATTCCATTATATGGACATATCAATATATGTCTATGGAACATTCAAATTGATAAATTGAACAATCGATTGATTAAAATAATATCCAAAACAATAGGTTAAAATAATAATCAATTTTTTCCTAGTAATCTTCTAAAAATATAACTAAGTTTCTTAATATGAAAAATAGTTTCA
Source organism: Cataglyphis livida (assembly GCA_039654365.1). Classification (NCBI taxonomy): domain Eukaryota; kingdom Metazoa; phylum Arthropoda; class Insecta; order Hymenoptera; family Formicidae; genus Cataglyphis; species Cataglyphis livida. The sequence goes on along the minus strand of JBCEZV010000080.1, from coordinate 207,344 downwards.
TACGCCAGTGTGTCTTACGCAATGGTACTCTAAACCGGTTTTAACCATTGTTTTGCGTATTTCATATTATTAATGATATAATAGTGTTCTTTTTTATAATTTTTTTTTATTTTAAATATTAATATTATAAAATTTCTATTTTAATTAAGAATCTTTTTAGATATGAATTTAAAAGTTATTCCTCAATTTTGAATTTTGTATTTTTATTAATTATCTTTTGTGTTATATTTGTTTCAATATCAAATGTTATATTTCTACTGGTTTATGTATCATAAATCGCAATTCAATAATTTAAAGTATGTTTTGAAAAATAAAACAAAGCAAAATTTGTACTTATTAGTTTCGCACTATTTATATTTAAATTTCTATTAATTGTCAATTAAAATAGTTGTCCCGCGAAAGTCCAAAATTTACTCTGAATCAACATAAAACCTAATTAAAACATCCGATTATCTACCGATTAAAAACTTCTGGACATTCTGTATGACTAAATCAACCGAAAATCGCCTGCTACGTTCGTAGGCATCATGCTTTTCTTTAACTTTCGGTGACCAAGGATAAAATGATACCCTGAGATCTTTTTATTATTGTATTTCTAAAACTAAACAATCATTAATCCATAATCAATAATTTCGGTTTTTTTTAATAGAATTCCTAAAGTGTTCTTCTACTTTGTATTAATTTTGCATCACTTTCTTATTATTTTTTCTAATTATTAAAATTCAAAATATGAAATTTTCGTATGTTTTACATATGCGACACGTATAAAAAGTGCAATTTTTGATAACGTTTAACTTGCGTTCAGGACGGTATGACATATGAAAGTCAATTTTAAAATAAGAATTGATAAGGAAGGATTGATCAGAAAGGAAGATTCATTAAAACCCACGTAGAGTCTGTACAAATTAGTGCATGCAAACGTCTACGTACCAAAAATTTAAAAATTATTTGATTTGAATGAAAATTTGATTGAAAATTAAATTTGAATTTAAATTTAAAGCTTAAATTGAATTCAAAACTCAACTAAGTTGTCGTATTTTTCCAGTCTTTCTAGTATGGTTTTCGTTCTTTTGATCTTTATTTATGACTTTTTTTATGACCGTTGTTTTTGTGACCGCATCGACCGATCAACATTGGTCATTATTACGTCATCCCATCTTTATATTGTAAACCACTGATGGATATATGTGTGTCGATGACGTTTAGACGTTGTCTACTAATTTATACAGCCTCTCCACAGTTTTTAATGAATCTTTCTTTCTGATTATCAATTTTTAAATTTTTCTGCTACAATAAATATTATATCATCTTTTAAAATACCAATATAATTTTTATACATATATTTATATCTATGCTGAAGATTGGCCAAAAACGGTCCAAAACATATATTTTTAATATCCATTTATTACTAAAATTTAACGATAATAAATTTGCACATCAATACCTTTGGCTCTTATTTGCCTGATTTTCCATTTAATTGTTAGTACTCTGAGCCTATTGCTGTTATTATTCTATTAATTGTATTATATTGTATTAAGATGTATACTAATTATGCCGCAAACGCGAGGTTATTGAATAAAAATACATCACTGAAAATATAAAAAAAGTTAAATTTTACTATACTTTTTCATGATTAAATTTTTTTGAGAGACGAGGGAGGGAAGAGATAAATTGACAAATCAAATTTGTGCTGTGTTAAATTGGAAAAATCTTGATATTTTCTTCTGTTTAATTAAAAAAAATTTGGAAACAATTGAGATAATAATAAATATATCATCTTGTAATACGTTTATGAAATTTCTATAAATTGTGATATATCCCAGACAGCACATATTCCTAAAAGACGTTTAACAAATGAATTTAAAAACTTATGGTCCTTCAGACATCTTTTTATCTTTTGATCTTTTTGTGATGTCTGGGATTGTGCTAATCATTATAACTGACATATAAACAAGAAAGTGTAGATAATTGTGAAAATTGTTTAAAAATTTATTTCAAAAGAAAAAAGGAATAAAAAAATTTATTTCAAAAGAAAAAAGGAATACAAAAGTTTATTTCAAAAGAAAAAAGAAATAAAAGAAATTTTTTGCAATTTTCGAATTTTCATCAATTATATCAAATTGTATAAGTACAATTTATTCTAAAAAGAAAGTGTTATCAGATTATTGGTCTTTGTGCAATAAAAATTTGAAATATGACTTTAGAAATGCAAAAATTTGCATTTCCATAACAAATAATAATTCAATTTTGCAAATTGTGCTAAATTGTACTAATAAAGACAAAGCAGGAAAAGTCTTAATTAATTAAAATAATCTTAGAAGTTGATTAAAAAAAATAAAAATCATATTTCAGTCATCATGAATTTATTCAATAATCATTTACACGTTGTTCTAATATATTTTCCATTTTGATATTTGTAAAAAAAATACTACTTAAGACAAAATTTTTTCCTATGTATATTTTTTTTTTTTTTAAGAATGTAATAAACAAATTTGATTAAATTTGTGGAGCAATAATGTTTTTCTTGCTTATTCTTCTTTCATCATTAATTGTTAGTGCAATCCGACACAATTTGTAAAGTTGAATTATTAATTAAATTGTTACAATACCACAAGGTCTCTATTAATACTTTGTATGTCATTTCATCAGCATAAAAGTAAAAGATAAGGATAGCGTGATTATTCTTCATCTTTTTCTAAAGTGCCATTCTACGATTCTACCAAAGATATCTACAGAGTGTTTCATACTAACCGTATCATCTCTCTGTACAAGGAAAGCAGAGAAAATCGAGAAAAGTCCTGTATCATTTTGCGATTTTTATAATAATTATTGAGAAATTAATTAAAAAACATCGAGCAAATATAAGTGCGTAACAAGAAAAGACAACCCAAAAGTTTGCGGTTGCTAGGCGCGACAAAGTTTTGAATTTTGGCAGAAGCACTTTATAAATGATAACGGTTACGACGAGCGGTATATATACCTATACATAACGCTGGATTCTAATAATATATCAATCAAATTTAAAGAACGAATAAAATAAATAATCAACTATATATTAATCAAATTTAAAGAATGTGCAATAAAGTAATAATAAATAAATTATTTTAATTAATCATTAAACGAAACATTATAAGTGAGAAAATAGAATCAGAAATAATAAAATACAAAATAAATATAGATTATAGAAAAAAAGTAAAGTAAAAGAGTAAACACCAACCTATAAAAGTCATATGTTTTAGGCGAATGAATGCAAAGTGAGAGCAAAGCATTTAACCTCTTCGCTGTATCGTTTTGCATGAAAAAAAGTTTTGTTACATTATTCATTTTTAAATAAATAATAAAATGTTTCATCAAAATCATTATTTAATGTTACATGCAATAGCTTATTCATCTTTTTCACAATTGTCAAGCATATATGTTTGAGACATTTCGTACCTATTTTAATTAAATATTAGGAATTTAACCAAAATTTTACAGAATGTTCTTACATAATGTTCAAAAAAATCCTGAGTCGATTCACTGAAGCGATCAAGAATTATGAGGATTTTAATTTGCAGCAAATTAAGGAAGTATGTGTCATATATCAAAATAAGCATGAAAATTTTATAGACTGTTCTACCATTTCTTCTGACTATCTGTGCAAAAACTGAACACAATTATCTTAACAGTTTGAAAATTATTTAAGTTTAAAGTTACTATTCTTATAGAAAATCGCATTTATTATGACAAATTTGACAATTTGAAAAAAATATTACCAATGAAATAAAAATTTTCACATATATTAAAAAAACTCTATAATAAATATTTGTGCAAAACTTAATTTAGATCCACTTATTTATTTAAAAATTATTTACAAAAAATTATAGAAAAATATTATCTGTTTCTTTCTTTCTTTTTGCAAATTACTCGTTTTTCTTTGTTTCTTGCAGTTGATTTCAGGAAATGTTCATAATCAAAAGTTTTTGCCATTTAGAAAAATATTAATTACAACTATTTTCTTTTACGAATACGTTAAAATTCATATTATTTTGTGACTTTAATTTTTTTTATAATTCGATTTGTTTGATATTTTCAAACAAATAAAGTAAAAAAAAGTATACATGTAAGAAATGTTCTTTTTTTGTTACTATTGTACATGCAAAACATTCTTAAATTTGCTATTTTGTCGTTTTACTTGTATCAACAATTTTTAATTGTTTTGGTTGCCAATTTTTTCTGATTTAATTCTTTTTTTCTTCTGTATAAAAATTTCTCAATATGTATTTGCTTGAGATTTTAATTCTTTTTTATATTTTTCTTGTGAAGATTCTATTACTTTTTCAATATATTACGATTCAGTTTATTTTCTTCTTTTTTTTGCAATTTTAATTTTAAGTTTTCTAATTCGTCTAGAGCTTTTTATTTTCTATTTCTACATTATATCTTCTCTGTCCCTGTGAAGATAAAAATATTGAACAAGTACAATAAGAATATCTATACACAAAATCAAGTATTCAACAAATAAAGAAAATTTGATTTCTTTTAATTTTATACATTAATATA
>JBCEZV010000080.1:150262-170644 GCA_039654365.1 Cataglyphis livida | reverse complement strand
TATACTATATATATATATATATATATATATATATATATATATATATATATACATATTTGTTGATGATAATGACGACATGGACATTTTTTAAACAAAATATTCACATATGGAACTTTCCATCATAATATCTCTGATTATAGATCAAGTACAGCAAAAAAATAAAGACATTTTCCTGATATAATTAAGATCCAAACTATCCATTAAGTCTATTAAAAATTCGTTCGGTCCAGCCGTTATTGAGAACCGTTATTATGAGGTACTTGCAACTGACCGACTCGCATATAGATACACGGTGCTTCGCTATACTTGCCGCGAAACATTACTACCGTGGCTCTTGATTTATTGCTACAGTGATCAAAATTTAATAATTAAATATTTTGTTCAAAATGATGGCCTCCAGCTCGGAGACAAGCATCGCACCTATCGATGAAGAATGAGTGGATGTTAACATTGTACATCTGTAATTTCTTTGCACGCTTGCATTATCCTCCGTTTTAGTGATTGAAGATCATTAATAGGTACTCCATAAACTTTTTGCTTGAGAGAACACCATACAAAAAAAATGTAGTGGTGTTAGGGGAACGCAGAGGCCAAGCCATAGTTCCAGCCGATCCATCTTCCGGGAAAATAAATATTAAAAAAATATTAAAACTAACAATTATTTGGTACGAATGGACGGAGTTTTGTTTACAGTGCAAACACAAGTCTGTCAAGGACTTTTATTCTTTAAAACAAAAATAAAAAGAAACATTTCGAAATTATTTGTTCTTATAGTTCTAAACTTTATATATATAGGATGTTCGGCGTCAATCGCATCACTCAGGATGATGACTTGAAAAAAGTGGCGGTCACGATCCGTTAAAAAGTTATGAAGCATTTATATAAGTTTAAGTAAAAGCATAAATTTTAGTTCTAAATCAGAAATAGGTTTGGATTAGGTTTTACTTTTCGGAAGTGGAGTCTCTCCCGTATGGAGAGCGGAATCTATTATGTCCACGCATATATTTTACAACGCAAAGCGAGCTTCACTCCACAATTGTGTGAATGGGAAAGTATACACAATGCGTGTACAAGTGCGTGGACACAATGTTCCGTCTCTCCTACGGGGGGGGCTTCACTTCCGGAAGATGTAATTTAATTCTAACCTATTTCTGATTTAAAATTAAAATTTATGTTTCTGCTTCTGCTTATATTACATCATATGTCAAGGTCATATAGAAGTCCTTTTTCTGTATAAATAAAAAGTTCAAATTATTGCATTTAATACTTGTTTTTATCGTACAACTTAATAATTATTATAACTTTTTAATAAATAATAATGACCGATAGCTAAAATCTCTTAGATGTTACTTAAGGTCATAACCTTGATAACATATGTCAAGATCAAGTTATCCGTGAGATTGCTCATTTCATCTATATTTACCAAAAAAATTTGTAATATATATATTTACAAATTAAATATTTTTCAATAATTATTTTTAATATTAACGAATATAAAAGATTCAAAATAAGAGAATAAAAATTATTAAAAATAAAACATGACTATATATAGCAAATTATATAAAATTTGAAAAGTAATTTCTTTTAATCTTTTATAGCCATAAGGTTTTTTAAACTAATTAATGAAAAATATAATTTAATTATAAATATGTGTATTGCAATTTTTCTTTATAATCTCTTTATTGTTTTTATACAAGATTTTGTATTATGTAATAAATATGACTTATACAAGCCACTTCAAAATTTTGAATGGATTAAATCAATAACAAATTTGATAACATAGTTATGATTCATATATACCTGAAGCTGCAATAACAATGCTAATTATTAAAAGAAATAGCAAAATATTGAAAGCATCTTCAATTTTCTTGATCAATTTTATCAGTTAATAATGCCTTTTGACCAGTCGTCCGAAAATATTCTCACCATCGCGTGTTCTACAGATTTCTATGAATTGTATTTTAAGAAGCTCCAATCGACCGCAAAGGCGCATAGTAATACTTAAAAATAGCTGTCGTATGCGCATTCGGATATTATCACAAATCCTTGCACGATTTGCATAACAAAAAGTGCTTATACGTGGAATATGAAATTCCTTTGTATATACATGTTGACGGAAGGACGAAATTCTATGCTGTGTTGTTATCTATATTAGCGACTTATCAAAATGTCGACAAAAATATAACAAATATTCTAATTTTTTCGAGAAATGACATATTCTTTCTATTACTAGCAAACAATGTTTTGATCAATCTTATTTAATTATAATTTTATAACGGTTAAACAACCTTATCTTTATTACTGAGAAAGACAGATGCGAACCATAAGATGCCTCCCTGTGATTCAACGAACTGAGTCAGGGTAACTAATCGTCCCATACGTGCATATCCCATCATTAACACATGCAATTTTTTTTTCGTGAACGAAGACAACCAATCATTGATCGCAGAATTGATATTAACGGCGAGTTTTCTCATGTGAATTCGTGGGAAAATGATATTCATCCATGCATGCATGTAGCTTTCTATTAAACGAAGAATCTCCAAACCATATCTGGGAACACCGTAGTTTTTGAGAAGTTCTATCAGCACGTTCATCATCGTGAGAGACTATAGGATAACAAATATAAAATTGCACTGTTTAAAAAATAATAAAAATTTTAATTGTTTATTATATAAACATTACTATATTTTTAGGTATTCAGGCATGTGTCCGGTAAAGATTGTACCAACGCTCGTGAGCACAGTAAACTGAACAGAAAAGTTCTTTACCATTTTTTCTATAATGCTTAAAAAAGGAGTTATTATTGAGTAAAATCTCGCCAATCATAGTCAATTTTGAGCCGAGCGCATATCGGTGAGCCACGTGCCTAGCATTGTGCGTGAGCGTCTTACAATGGTACCACTAGTAGATGTCCTAAAAATCGGCGATGATTGGACAGACTTTACTTAATAATAACTCTTTTATTAAGCGTTATAGAAAAGAATAAGACTTTTTTTTTAGTTTGACCCAATCTTCAATATCCACACTTTGAGTGTGTCAAAAATTATCGGACACCATGTATATATGTGCGCGCGCGTGTGTGTGTAATTTTTTATTTATTATAAAATTTGTATATATTATATTATAAAGATGTATGTAAAGATATATATAATATATATAAAATTTTATTTTAATACCAAATATAAAAAATTTTCTGTTTTAATAATAGCTTTATTTATGTAAACATTTATATTAATATTTAAATATTTATAATATTAAAATATTTTTATATATAATATTCTAAAATAATATTTTTTTATATTAGTTATACATTGTCGATCAAAAGTTTGAATGCAGCAGTAAAATATACTAGATATTATAAAAAAATTTTTCCGTTTCTCACAATATAATATGCCTTCATTATGTAAAGTGATTATAGCACTTCGTTTTTTGATAAAAATTTTTTTATATTTTTCCATTTTTTGAATTAGAACAAGATTACTTGTTAAAACTTTGAACTCACTATTGCTATTAATATTGACGCATATTAAGGTAATTATTTATATTAGCGGATATCTCGCCGATGACCTTGATATTATCAAGGACATGTTATCAAGTGTTATACATGTTATCATGATTCTGAATAAATTTGGTAAAACTCCTGTTTAGAGGAGGCAATCTCAACAATCTTGATTTTGATATATGTTGTCAAGGTCATGATCCTGAGTAACTCCTAGGAGGTTTTGGCCGTCGCTCGTAATTATTATTATTAAAAAGTTATGGTAATTATTCACAATCACGGCTGCAAATGGGCTGCAAATTTTTTTGATAACTTTTTATACTTAGAGAATAATGTAAATAAAAATTTTTAATTAGGGAAAGTCCAAAAAAGCTATTAACAATAAAAATTGGAAGTATATACCAAAGTACATGCATGGATAAGAAGCACGCCTGCGCGCACACGGTACGGGTTCAAATGGGGCCTTCGGCCCCCTTCCGCCGGTAGCAAGTTGGATCTCGTTTTACAACTTACAAAGTACATGCTACATTGTAAAGCAAAGTCCACCATGTCTATTGGGGGATGAGTGTGAGAGGCGGGCCGAAGACCCCTTGCACTCCACTCCCCTTCCCCTCCGTGGGTGTGCGCGTGTGCGCGTGCTTCCTATCCATGCACTTTGATATATTTCAAACTTTTATTGTTAATAATTTTTTTGTTTGATCTTCCCCAATTAAAAATTGTTATTTACATTATTCACTAAGTATAAAAAGTTATCAAAAAAATTTGCAGCTTATTTGCGGTGGAGCCGTGATTCTGAATAATTACCATAACTTTTTAAGAAATAATGAGCGACGGCTAAAACCTTTTGATTGTTACTTAGGGGAGTGATCTTGATAACATATGTCAAGGTCAAGGTCATTGGCGCTGGAGCTGCTTTGATAAAGTTTTATTTACTTGTTCTTATCGTATAATTTGATTGTTAATAACTTTTTAATAACTAACGAGCAACGGCTAAAATCTTCTGGAAATTACTCAGGATCATGACCTAGACAACATATGTCAAAGTCAAGGTTATTGGGACTGCCTCCCCTAAACAGGAATTTTACCCATTTTTGTTTCAAATCAAACTTTAACATTAAATTATTAATTATCTCAAAATCTAGAAGAGACCGCCGATTAAGGAAAAACTCAGGGTCATGTCCTTGACAACATATGTCAAGGTCAAATTCATCGAGGTGTAACTTAATATCCATATTTACGAAATCGGCTAAGATTTAAACATTTAATATAAGTTATGATTAACCTAATTGATTAATAACAAAAAAGCTTTCTGGGAAGTAATATGATCCTGTTAAATATAAAAATTGTAGGTATATATAGGCAAGTATTGGCCAAACTTTTAGCCAGCAATTTACATATAAAGGCTTATAATTCTCAAGCTAGTTTTGAAAAATATTTAAAAAAATTATTATAATTTTATTATTTTATTGATTTTTAGTAAGAAATTTGCATGCAAATGATTTTTTTTTAATATTTAAGGCGGCAATTAATTTATATGTTGTATGTTATATTATTTTATGTTAAGTTACGTTATCTTACCGCTACCATGAATATTACAAGCCATTGAACAGTAAATTGCACCAAAGTGCAAAGGCCATAAACCAAGTATCATCGATCGTATGACAGAAAAGCTACAATTTATACCACTGTTCTAATTTGTTTTCATGTTCGGCGATTGATAGTTTCGACCTCGAAAAAAGAAAGATTGTGGTCGTGCTGAATATTATTTGGTTGGATCGATGGTTTACTTTTGCCCCTCGAGAAAAATTGCTATCTTTACTCGCATCCTTCCACATCCTGATCGGTTGTTAGGGTAGTAATATAAATGACGTGATAAGTTTACCTATCGCACGTCTCTTTGAAACATTTAATAATACGCACAATTTTCTATATGTAATATTATTGTGTGTCAGCGCAAAGATGCTCACAATCAATTTATGAATTGTACGATAATATAGCTGATCTTCTTTTTCACGAGCAAATATTCTCTTCTTTTTTCTAATCTATCATTTCATCGAACAAAACAAACAGCTAACAAAATAGAAACAAGAATGAAGTTATACTTGTTTACAATACAAATGATAAAATAGAAGAAACTGGTTGTGAAAGGAAAGAAAGAAAGATTTCAAAAGCTTGATAAATATGAATAATGCTGCTGCACACAATTTCGGTATTTATTTTGAAGTAGCGATTAAAATTTATAATATTTTTAAGCGATTGATGATTGAAAAATTATTTCAATTGTAAAAAAATAAAAATGTACGCTTAAAAATAATTTAATATATTTGCATATATTTTAGATAGTATTAATAATTTTTATATATAATATATTTTTTGCAAATTTTTTTCTTATTGATCTACATTAATTTCTGAGTGCCACTCGTAAAACTGAGACATACGAAGCCGCCGTTTTCAGAACGTATATTATTGTTTCGCGGTTAACGTAGAAAAATTTTCCGCCAGTGAGACGAAACGGATAGCTTGATCTCATCATTGCAAAGTGCAGATCCTTCATCAACGCGGCAGGAAGCGTGTACCAGGAAATCATGAACATTGCACGGAATATATCCTCGCTTTCTTTCTGTATAAAGTCACCACCGTAACAATACACCAGCGACTCCATAAACATAAAGTTCAAGACTAGAACACTTTTCGCTAATTCAATGTAATCATTATTTTGTAAACAGAATATTATACGTAATCCTAAAATATAAAAATATATTATTTTAATCTAAAAAATTGTTTATATTTATATTATTATGTATAATTAAGATTTATTACATTAAAAAAATTATATCTTAAAGTATAGAAACATGAAAATTATTGTGCAACATCATCGTTAGACGTACTAAAGATATAACTTTCTAAAATTTCATGTAATAAATAAAAATAAAATCAGTCATGTAATATACACTACTCAAACGAAAATAGGAAACACTTTTTATTCTTTAAAAATATGGCTATTTTTAAACCGCTGAAATTCAACGAATAAACATCATAGACAAAAAATTAAAAAAGCATTTTAAAGCTTGAAATTTCAACTTTAAAACTATCGGTAATTTTTTTAAATTTTTATATTTTTCTTGTGTTATGCTTTAAAAAAGAACATGTTTTGTTCTTTAAAACTATATACACTTTGATACTCTACAGCTCCATAAAAAAATTTCTCTCGAATAATTCAATTTAAGCTCCACAAACTATAACATTTTACCTTACAAATTGCTTTTTAAATTTTTTCTACAATTTTTTTTTTACCGAGCTATACATTTTGAAACTAAACCTGTCTTTTTTAGAAGTGATGTCGATACTCGGCAAAAAATCATTGTAGACAAGTAAAAAATTAAAAAAGCATTTTAAAGCTTGAAGTTTCAACTTTAATACGTTATCGATGGTTTAAAAAATTTTTTTATCTTCCTTTTTCTTCTTTAAAAAAGAATACATTGTTTTGTTCCTTAAATTACTTTTTTTAAAAGTCATGTAACTTAGTCAAAAGAAATCACAATTTTAAAAAAAATTTATTTTGTAGGCAAAATATTGTAATTTGTGGCGCTTGAGTTGAATTATTCAAAAAAAATTTTTTTATCGAGCTACAGAGTGTCAATGATAATTTAAAAAAAGGTAATTTAAGGAACAAAACAATATCAATATTTTTTATAGCATAAAAGAAGAAAGATACAAAAATTTTTTAGAAACATTGATAGCTCGTTAAAGATGAAATTTCAAGTTTCAAAATGATTCTTTAATTTTTTGTCTACAATAATTTTTCACCGAATTTTGACATTATTCCTAAAAAAGACAGGTTTAGTTTTAAAATTGTATAGCTTGGTCAAAAAAAATTGTAGAAAAAATTTTAAAAAAGCATTTTGTAGATAAAATGTGTAGTTTGTGGAACTTAAATTGAATTATTCGAGAGAAATTTTTTTATCGAGCTGCAGAGTGTAAAAGTGTACGTAATTTTAAGGAACAAAACAATGTGTTCATTTTTAAAGCATAACACAAGAAAAATATAATACAAAAATTTAAAACATCACCGATAGTGCATTAAAGGTAAAACTTTAAGCTTTAAAATGCTTTTTTAATTTTTTGTTTACGATGTTTATTCGAGTTTCAGCGGATTGAAAATAGCCAAATTTTTAAGGTTAAAAAGTGTTCCTTATTTTCTTTTGAATAGTGGAAGTAATATAAACTTGATACAAAATTTGTCATACAGTACCCAGCAATGCAAGCAAAAGTGTTATTATGACGAGTTGGAATAGTATAATCAGATGAAAGGTATCTTCTATGTTTTGATTGAGTTCCGCTAATATGCAGTGCCTGTCAATCAATATGGACAAATGCTTCCGATTATTTATCACTGTATTGGGCTTGCTTGCAAATGTTTTGAATTTCACTTTAAGAATCTTCAGCTGACCAGTGAGATGTAATGTAACGTTAACATAAAAACTATCCGAAACACATTGCATTAAACATAATGTGACTACTTCAAAAACTTGAAACAGAATGAGGATTGCGTACTGCGAGCCAGTGATCTTTTTATTTAAATCACCAGATGGGATTAAAAACATCCATTCTATTGTATCGTTGTTGCCTGTACAAGATAAAAATAATAATATTTAATAATAAATCTTATAATAAATCTTAAAAATAACAATATTATAATTTAATGTATAGTTACTTTTCATAAATTTAAGTAGAAAATAATGCATTAAAAGATGCAAAAAAATATAATAAACAATACATATAATAGCAATAATATAATAAATATAATAATAATATAATAATAATAATATATAAATATAATAATATAATATAAATGGCACTAATTTTAATATCTTAATTTTATATACTACAATTTCAAATATACATAATTTATAAATATTTTTTAGTAAAAAATACAATGATTTAAGAAAATACTAATAGAAAAATAAATTTAAATTTTTTAAAAAATGATTTTAAAATTTAAAAAAATTGAAAAACACAGTAGTAATGCAATAGTAGCAATAATGATTTATATGAATATATGAACATATTATTTCCATTTTCTAATATGTCTTAAAGAGCAATTCAATTAGTAGCACAAAATAACATATGATAATGTGAAACAGATTTATTTTTAGTATATAATTCTAGAAAATTTATGAAAAAATATCACGTGCTTTTTAAAATAAGATTTATTATGCAAATTTTACAGACAAAAAAATTGGTATTTATAATTATTATTATTCTTCTGAGTTAATATTTTAAAATCACACTTTTATTTATACATATAAGAATGATTCAACAAATGTTATACACACTGAGGGACTCATTTCGTTAAATAAAACAAAATTATTTGATTGATCAATTTTGTTGGCTAAACATGTAATTTGGTTTTATTTAATGAAAATTATGTTAGGAAAAAGGTTAAATGTTCCATTAAGAAATTATTTTGTTTGCATGGAATTGTTTATCTGAATAAAATTTTATTGTTACGATAACAAACTCATCTATCTCATCATGTTCTTCAAATTTTGCAACTAAATTTTTTGTTAAATTAATTAAAAAATTTGTTTGCCCATATCTAAACAAAAAATTTATTTGATTGAACAAAATGGGTTTCTCAGACATAAATATTGTATATTACCTGATATATTTATGTTTTGTAGAAATATTTGTTTCGCATTCATGACTATAACAGCTACTATATAAATTGCAGTACATATGAAACCTGAGTATAGTATAACCAAAGTGAACATTCTGCACTTAAATGCATATTCTTTCATGATCTTATAAGATTCCTCATCATTCTTCGCGGACAACCAATCGCTGATAGCAGAGTCAATATTCCTGGCAAGCTTTTTTTGATTGGCAGTAATACAGAGATTTTTTAATATCAAAATCATTGTGCATGTGAAGTACAATATAGTTTCTATGCTTGTACTGGCGTCACGATGATTTCCAGAGAGTTCCATAAATAGGAAGCTGAATATCGTCAACTAATAATGATCTTTTTGCCTTAGAAAATACGGTTTGTGTGTATGTAGTTTATAAGTAAGTATACAAAAAAATCAATAAAATACATCTGTGGAATTCTAGTAATTTAATATTCCATAATAGAGCACAAAATTAATAAAGAGATCTTGTTGAATCTATAGTTTTTACTTTATCACAAATAATATATAAATATTATATATTGTAAATGTATATTTATTTTAGAAATTTAAGAGCTGTTTATATGAAAATTTTTTATAATTTTTTTAGACACATTAATTCTTGCAAATTGAGACTCGTCATATTTATATACTTGTTGCAATATGTTTTTATATTTTTTTTCCTGCTGCTAACATACCTGCAGTATTGTCATTAAACTCCATTGCATGATCGTGAATACCGTTTTCTTTTGCAGCGGCCATATACCGAGTTTTTGCATGAGCGTTCTATGAATAGAGAAGACATACGCGATATCATCATTCCAAAGATCATGCGGAGACATTAGTAGTTGTACGAGCTAAACGAACGATTCGCAAAACTGTTTGGTTGATCGTTATGGACAAAGGTCTTTTGATCTTGCAAATTCTAAGCGAATTTGCGAAAATTGTCTTTACTCAACGTGAATAATCAACCGCGATGAATAAAACAATTACTTTCACTAGATTCATATTTTATTAGTTTTATGTGGGACTTCGCAAATGATGATAGGATAAACACATGAAATGGGGGTAATGTATATGTCTATACACTGTTGTATCTTTCACTGTTTCATAGTCACGAGTAATAGAAACGTATTACAGTATTACAAAGAAAAGATCGCGGGAATAGAATAACCGAAATGAGTGCATCGTAGCGAAAATTGTAGTAAAAATATATATTATGAATTGTAAAAAATTTGCCTCAATATGATTAATATGTAAAGTCAAAATATTTGTTTATACAATGTAATTTTTAGTACCTTCATTTGCGATACATCTTTATATCTTATTAGGTGCTATAACTTAAATGATATTGATGCTACACTGAGTAATGATCAAAGTTGGAGTACGAAAGGTAATTATCGCTATATTTAGACTGATCGATATATTTTATGAGTAACATGATAAGTACAATGATATATTACATTCATCGTAATTTAATGATAGTAGAAATATAAAATATTAGAAATAGTAGAAATAAAATAGTAGAAATAAGTTATTATTATAAATATAAGAGAGTTAACACTAATGAAAATAAAACATTTTCTGTAAAAAAGCTGATTTAAGGATGTCTATCTTATAAATAGTCAGATTTGCTAAGAGATATCTATTAGTCGCGGTGTAAGAATAAGTTGTGATAAATTTAAAGGAATGTTAATTACACTAGTTTACAAATTTCACATTTTTTTTATGCCAGAAATGGAAACAGCTTTTTTTAACGGCGCTGAATCAAAAGCAAAGCAAAATGGTTTATCAGGTCAGGTTTTTGAATATAAAAATATTGAATTTTTTACCTGCAATCGGACTGTATGGAACATCGGACTGTATGGATCGTTTTACTTGACACAATGCGACTATACCTAAAAACAAAGCGCGTCTGGGATTCGATTTCACCTGCGGTGAAAAATTCGATATTTTTATACTAAAGTACAATGTTCAAGCTTCCATTTAAGCCCTGTCTGATGTTTTTTGCATATCGAATTCGTCTTCTATAAATTCTCAAAAATGGTAGAAAACACGTTTTTGGAGAATTTCAACTTTCTTTTTCTCAAAAATCTGAGTTGATAGAAATTTTATTGATAATAAATTTATGCTCAGTGTTTAAAATTAGATTTCTAGAAACAGTATGCAAATGCTCTGGTATAAAATCTTATAAACTAGTGTTATTAATGGAAATAGAAATGTATTCAAATTAAATTTTTATTTTAATTTGTGAAAAAAATATTAATTTTATCCGTATATCTATGCTTTATCTTCTATATTTTGCTTGAGCAAAAAAAATTGTCAAGCTTGACTGCATCGGTATTATTCTATCATAGGGAAAAACTAATAACAAATAATTTTTATTAACTCTTTATCTACCTTTCTCACTTTATTTTGTTCCTTCCTTGCAATAACATTTGCGCATTCGTATATAAGATAGAACCATCTTGACCCCGTTACTAAAATTATCTGTTGCAAATAACGGATTCTTTTCGAGGGCGTCAAATGTTTGTTCAATATGATTGCAATTCAATTTTAACATTCGCTCAACCCGCTAACTGATTACGAGCGACTAGCTTGCAATTTATTTGCGAGTTGCGTTGTAACTTTGCCAAAGTATCACAGACAATACATAATTCATAATTCGCGGATTAATAATCTTAATCAACGTCACTTACATTGTTATATAGTCAAAAATTATGATTGTGTATTCAAGAATATAATAATAGATCTTTGTTCTTTATTATGTTTCAGACGTTAATTTTGATGTTATTATGTTACTTGTATTTACTATTACATGTTACAAGATCTTTGTTTTTATTGATGAGTATAAAAATATATGTATTTCAATTTTTTAGTTTATTTTTATCATCTAAAGACAGAATAAATGAAGAAAAAGAGAGAGAGAGAAAGAAAAAAAGAAAGAGTGATCATGTTTACACCCAGCACTTAGACTAAGGCCTATACCTCAAATTCAACCTAAATTATTTAGGCCATTTGCTGTAAACATTTGGTAGACGATCCAAACTGACTTCAGGTCAGGCTTTGTATTTTAGTGACGTGACCTGAAGAATATCTGCTTTTTTGATGTAAACGCGCGAGCACTCGCGATGTGACCTAAAAACTTATTTGCTTGCTGTTGTTTTATTGAACTGTCAAATTAGGTAAGGTTAAACCAGCGAAATACAATATAATAAATGTATATACATTTAAATAAAATATATTGTAACACACATGTATTACATTTTATTTTAAACATAATAAATATATGTTCAATTTTTGAATCTGTCATTTATAAAACTTTTTATAATTAACTTTTATTTTCCTACGACTTTTTTATAATTAGTTTTCAGTTTTATAATTAGTTTTTAGTTTTCTTAAAAATAAATTTTATTTTATTATCTCTAAAAATAATTTTAATTTAAAATAATTTTAATTTTTTACATTCGTTTAAAAATAAATTTAAATTTTATATTATTTATATTTTATTCTTTTGTTTATTTTATTTTAGGTCTCTTTCGATATAAACAATTGGTGACTATACTATAGACCTACTTTAGGTCAGATTGCGATTAGGTTGCTAAGTGTAAACGTGGTGAGTATGTATGTATATACATACGTCAGCAAAATGCGCGTCAACAAAATCAATTAACAATCAATCATGAATTGAAAACAATGAATCAACGATATTCGTAATTATCTTATTTACAATTTATAAAATTTTTATCTATGATTAATATCAGAGTTTTCCTAATTTTGCATTCAGCTTAGAACTTTGTTTTTTAATCTATTTTTTTCAAAAAGCTAATTATGTTTTTTTTTTCATAACAAGTTTAGTTATTTAAAAACTGGACAATTTTAATAAAGAAATGATACACACACACACACTATATATATATAATTTTTTTTATGTGAATACAGGTACAACTGATTGAACAATTGGACAGAGCGTGCATAAGGTTCGTCCATTTCAGTAAAGAGAACGAATTGCGCTCGCGCGTTTTCTCAGAGAAGATGGGTCTAGAGAGCGGCTGGAATTGTCACATCTCATTGCTTAGCGAGGGAGCCAGGTATTGCGCATTAGAACATGACGTTTTTCTTTTGTTGTCTTTCGAACTTTTCATGGGGCATATCCGTGACTTTCTTTTGATTGTCGATGCCTCTAATCCGACAATTTTAATTCTTTTGGTTCTGTAGCACTAAAAGATCTTTTGCCAAAAAGAAAATTTAAGAAGAAAAATGTATTTAAAAGGAGAAAGATTAGAGGAAGACGGTTTAAAAAGAAAGTATTTCAGATTCAAAGTTAATTGTAGAATTGGACATGCAATCATACAAAGAAACTGCACGCATATTAACGATTAATAGTTTTTTAATTTTTGTTAGAGAGAACAAACTGCCACGAGCTTGAATGTAAGATGTATACGTGTATATTGCAGGAGACAGCAATGGCTGGAGAGATATCCGCATATGCCCCCGTCGTATATGTTTGTCTATACGTCTTTTTTACCTTGTTATCGTTAATCTCGATCTGCATGTTCATATGTCGTTATTATGCAGGAAGTCTCAAAGAGAATATTATTTGAAATCAATTTAGTTTACGTTCGAGAAATAATTCAAATAGATCTGAAAAATAGATTAACCGTTTCAAAGTTTCTAAGATTCTTAAAAACTCGATGATAGAGAATTGAATATAAAATCGAATTTTATGATTGAGGAAGAGAGAGGGATAAAAATTTTTCCCCGAATTCTCCGAGGCATCCTACATCTATAATCTCAGATAATGCCACATACACAATTGTTTGGCTGCAGTGTTCTAATACTTGATAAGTGATACTAATAATTCATTCTTTATTCGGGAATCGAATCGCAAGTTCCACATGTGAATTAAAAATGCTTTATAGGATGTCTACTTGAAAAAAAGCTTGTAATTCTCAGATCATTCTCATGAAGTTGTATTGGGAACTTGAGAATATTGAAAATTCTCTCTCTAATAATTTTGCTTTTATATTTATTGTCGTGAATTATATATATTTAAAATAAATTATAAACATATCTTTTTCTACTTATATCCGTATCATTTCTGTTAACTAATTACTCTTGAATAAAGTGGAGCGATAATGAGATTGCGAGTCGATGTCCGAAATTTGATTACACGAATACAAACATTCATATGAGACGAAAAGATACACGCTCATGTATACTTGATTGTAACTAACACACACACACATGACAATATCAGGTCCGAGAGTCCAGTGGGTTGGTGGGTGAGCCAGGCAGCAGCCATGTCCTCACCCACTCCTTCACCCACGGCCCAATCTCATCAGCCTAATTATTCCTGCATGGACGAGGCCAGCCACTTGCTTAATCGTGTCTTACCTCGGTATGTTACACCGATTACATGTAGAGATTAATACAACTTACTATATCATAAAATCTAATTTTTGCTTTGCTTTTCAAAGAAAAAAAAGGAAGAAATTAACAGAACGATATTAATCCTAGAATGCATAAGTTATTTTAATAAAAAAAATAGGAACTAATTTCGAAAGTTTCAACTGGAGAAGTAGCTTAAGATTTCTTTATATTATTACTTAGAAGATAGAAAAAATTTGTTTCAAGAAAATAACATGAAGTATAATCAAAAAACATCCTTATGCATTCTATTAATTGCAAAAAAGCACAGCATGACAGAAAAAATTTTCAACGATTTGTTACTTTGAAAGCTTTAGCGAATTTGCGACAACTTGACTCTCTTGGCTTTTGGCAATTTGCGTTGATGTATTTATAAATCGATTACAACTTGAATATTTAGAGAAATTGAAGATATATTCATCAAGAAAAAATTCTTTCGTTTTAGCACCAATCTGAACAATAGCCGAGCAATGAGTATGTCGGCACCGAGTGCCATTAATACAGATTTCACGACAGTGAAGTTCGACGACGAGACCACCGAATGGAACAATACAGGAACATCGCAGGCAAAGAGTGCTATGAGCCACAGGTAAAAAAAACGATATCTAAAAATATGCCCCTGATAAAGATTTAACTCTCGAGCGAATTCTGTAGAATTCTGTACTTTAGGGAACAGGATACGATGAGAAGCGAGGACAGTGTCCTGGTACAGAGCGTCGATCTGGGCTCGGGTCAGGAAGCCTGGAGATCCTTGAGCTGTCTCACCGATAGCACTGAACAAAGCGCGCCGGTCAATTTTGATCTGTCCAACAGAGTAGGCGAATTTCCCTTTTCGAATTAAACTATATAATTATTAATTATAATTATATATTATATATAATATGTCATAAAACTGACTACTTGTACCCTGCATAGGCGAAACTGCCGAGAGGCATAGAGAAGATTCGTCCACATATAGAGCTAATCGACAACGTGCCACTGCTTGTGTCCCTATTTACCGACTGCAACACTACGGTAACCCGCGAGATGCTGCACATTATGCAGGATTACGGCGAGGTAGTATGCGTGCTTGGCTCATCTGCTAATGCCGAGAACATGCCGATCTTCATGCAGGCTGACGCCGGGTAATTTGACTCCTCTTGTGATCTAATTTAGTAAAATTCTCAATGCTAAGATTTTGAACGTAATTCTTAATCTCTATTCATCCACAAGTTTTGTAAAAGTTTTGTAAATCGATCACGCAGAGTGGCAGTGGAGCCATTGTATCCTCAGGTGTGTCAGAAAGTGTCCGTGCTGACACCTACCACAGAGGACCAAGGAATCTCTCCCGTCGACCTCAGTAGAGCGCTCAACTCCGTTGCATGCTCGCTGAGCGTGAAGCGCGAGGATCCCGTAGCGATTTTCCATCTTATTATGGAGGTACGATGGTATACTCGACGTATACTTGGACAAACATCTATATCTGTATCCATAATCTCCATCTTTTCCTCTATATGCAGGCTCGTCATTACATGAAGAATCTATGGAACTGTATACAATTCTGGTTGTGCTGCTCGGTCACGCTTGCCTTTACCCAAACGTTATCAGCGTTCTTATTACTGCCACCATTATTCTCCATCGACCAGATACTCTGGCTATGCTGCTTGATCATCCCCGTACTGTCGACATCCATGATCGCCACGCCGATAGATCCGACGATAATGCAACGTGCCACTGGGAAGAATCAATGCATAGTCAACGGGGAGGTGAGAAAGGGAGATGAATATGTAGTATAAGACTTATCCCAGAATGTTTCTTTCCGAAAGTCGCGCGGTTTAAACTAATCTATTTAGAAAAAAAGACCGTCGCTCTCATTCCCCAATTTATTTAAGGAGTTTCTAAACTGCTTATTTATCTGCAGCTAATTCGAGTAGTTTCTGAAAGAAAAAAAACAGAATTAATACGAATATGTTGTAAATAGATCATGCTATTCGTGCTGTGGTGCTATGGCAGCAAGTTTCTACCGACAATGATCACGGTGATCTTGTCACAGTGCATCTCTTTTCTGTCTCTCTGCCCCATCTATATGCCGCAGAATTCTAAGTGCCTGTACATATATCCGGATCCGCACGACCAGATTTGGAGCGGCTGGGGCAGCAAACCGATCGTTATCCTTGTAGTGCAGCATTTTGCCCTGACCCTCATAGTCCTGCACTTTGGTAATTATTCTCTAATATGATATTACTACAATATATTATTAATTTATTAGATTTTGTTTCAAAAGTTATCGTCTATTTGTGAAATAAAGTTAAAAACAAAATCACGTAGCTCTCTCAATTTTCGTTAATTAAAATAATTAATATTGGTTACAAATTCATTTTTGTCTTGCTTTCATAAATATTTCAAATTTTTTCAATCCTTTTTTAAGAAGAAATTATATCAATGATCTTTATTTAAAACAGAATTTAAGAGAAAAATTTCTATGTATTAATAATAATAATAATATATTTCCATTAAAAATTAATGTGTATATTGAAAATGCATAATAAAAACTTGTTAATATTAAACTTTTCTCTTTCAGTTACGATATCTGTCAGCTTTGTACATAGGGAATACTCTATATGGAGGAAAAATCCTATGAATAATTATATTTGGTTTCTCAGTGTGCTTATTGTGTAAGTAAAAGATTGTAATCAAATAATCAAAATTGGGAAAGTTATTTGATAAACGTAAGACATTATCATTATTCCAAATTTAAATTGTTACAATTTTTGTTACTATTTTTTTAAAACTTTTTTTTCAAAGCTTAATTTTTTTTTAATAGATTTTCAAAGGCTAAAATCACTTTTACATTTTTAACTATATACAATTTTAAATTTCTTGACATGATATGTTACTTTATTATTTATTCAAACTTATTTTTAATCTGCAAAAGTTACTCATATTTCTCAATTCTGTGACTACTGATAGACTTGATAGTGTTTTATTTTCAGAAAGACAAGTGGATAGTAAGATACAATTGGTTATTGCATTATTATTACAGATTATGTGTGCAAGCGGCGTTTTCCGGCGTAGTGTTTCGCAGATTTTGGCGAGAAGAAGGCAAAAAGATCGAGAACTTTCCAATATACATGCCATTATTCTTTTTAATCTCTATTCCACTGACATTCGCGATTAACGAGTTGATCAAGTGGCAAGAAATCAAGTAAGCTTTATTCTCTCTAAATGCTTTTAATCGTTCACAAAAGAAAGATACAATCTGATTCATTAAATTAATGTTTCTGCCTTATTGCAGAGTCAACGTTAGATACCAAAAAAGAGCACGTCTAGAATTTGGCACGAAGCTGGGAATGAATTCGCCATTTTAGTTCAGTTTGCGGCATCGTTTATCTTCAAAGTATCACAAATGTGTTTGAAAAAAAAAATACGGGTATAATATTAAATCTATTATAACTTGATTATTACAAGATAATTTGAACAGACTATTTAAAGATCAAACGTAGGTAAAGATGCAATTCCTATTTTCTTCTATAAATATTATAAATATATATTATAATTTATAGAATTTCAACATCACATATTTAAAGTATTTATAAAGGAATTATAAGCACTTTCATCTGCGGTTGTCTCTTACTAATCTGTTCGAGTCATCTAAAATATTTGCTGCAGAACTATTAATATGTAGGAATAATTACAAAATATTATATAGATATTATATTTCAGTTGTTGCAATCTCTAAGAATTTAGAAGGGTTTCGACGGAGATATTCATGTACTTATCAAATGTCAAATATTGCCAAATAATAGATAGGAACAGAGCACTAGTATTTTTCTAAAACGTGCATATTTATAATTTACGATGTGACGACGAACTTAGGCGGAGTCATCAATTATGAGTTTAAACGAGCGTCATACAGAATTTCTTTCATGTGACATACATCCATCGCGGAATTTCTATTACATTTTGCAAGATTGCTGAAGTGATTCTTATGATGCCGTGTTTCTTTATACAAGCCGCCATTATTGGAGTGCATAACTTGTGATTCTATCATAATTTAAGATATGTATCATCAATCTCTAAATTTCGTTTAAAAAAACGATTTTATAATTTATATAGCGAAAAATCTCAAAATAATTACTGAAAGACTTATTTCAGAGATTTTTCCAAAATCCGTAGTAACGCGAGAGTACCTGATAAGCGGAAATGGAATCTTGTATTTGATGATCTTAATGCTACGTAGACTAACTTGTACATAAATGTTCCTATTGTGATAGTAATTTATTTGTGTTTAGCGCGATTATAGAGATTAGAAATTTTAGCAAATTAAATGTACTCGGCGAGAGATTGTGACTACAAGTCCTATCAAGAAATTTTCGAATTTTAAATGAAAGTCTCGCTGGTACGAGGTTCTTTGATTGTCAAATAATCAGATATTTTGATCATACAAATTTTTGTCGACTTTCTACCGCAAGTGATAAAATGCGATGTAATTGTCGAGATTCTGTTTTTTAAACAGAAATACATTCAAGCCTCTGTATTTTTAGCAAATTTAATTTTTCTCCTTGTGTTCCCCCATCGCTCCACATTGATTACTGATACAAGTATTATATCTTGTCTTTCATTCATTTTTTCATTTCATTTTTTAAATTGATTAAATTGATTAGCTGCACAATATTATTTTGCACAAAGTATATCAAAGTGTTGGAAGATCAATAAGAATTGAAAACGAAAGTAAGAATTGAGATTATATAATTATGATGAATCAAGGATATAGATATTCTAAACGATATTTGATTTTCCATTAATGTAACATATTTATTAATTATTCTGATCTGATACTTTACTAATCCTAGATTCAGATTTCCAAAATAAAGTAGATCTTATTAAGGCAAAAATATATTGCTATAATATAAAAATATTACACAATATAAATAATATATTCTATTTAATTATGTAAAATATAATTTTTATTTACTTGTTTGTTAAAAATACACAAATATGTATATTTGATTCCTGCTGATTTAATCCTTGTACGATATGTAATTAGGAATTATTACAGCTTGCAATGTAATCACTATCAATGCCAATAACACGCTACAGCATATCATCGCGGAATATGTCGCTTCGTACAACAATTTCGGTGAAAACACCGACCATATGAAGAGATGATTACGCTGGCCAACGATGATGATCATATATACGGTTATTGTTAGTAATCTCCACGCGATGTAAGAACTGCTCGTACGCGCAATAATATCCATGCTGTACATTCAAATCATTCATTCGTAATTCGTAATTCATTGATTAATTGAAAAAGAACTTTAGAATTCGCGAAGCGACTTACCAATGTGTCTCGCCTGACTGTCGATGGTAAACGAGCAGGAAATAAGCCAGAACAGGCGCAGAATAAGTGTTGATGATTAAATATACACCGGTAATGAGAGGCATATAGGAACGTAAGCCGACGTATCCCGCTGTGATGTTTATACTCGCGAGGCTATTAGAATTTCCCTGAAACATTAATCACACATTATATTATAATGAATGATCAGCTTAATTCTTACAAAATAGACAAATAAATATTCCGAATTCACAATAATAACAGTTTATCAAACTTAACTTTTCATCGAAACAACATCTTATAAAATTAATCGAAAAAATTTCACCTGTTGCTATAAGAAGTTTTGTCTATGAAACTAATAAACTTTTATCAATCTTTTTATATGCTATTAATAATAATATGTATTATTATATAGGAATATTAGGGGAACTTGGAAAAGGATTTTATTTTAGATATATATA
>JBCEZV010000080.1:139927-150162 GCA_039654365.1 Cataglyphis livida | reverse complement strand
TGTTCAAAACGTTTTTCTCTAAAATGCTTAGTTTTTGAAAGAAAAGGGGTGTACGAGTGGTCTAGGACACCCTGTATTTATATAGGGCGACATTAGGATTGTGTCAAAAGTAAATGATTATTACTGCGCAACAAGTAGGCCGAACAAAATAAATAAAAGGCCATTTTGTTGAGGAGACTTGTCAAATTTTATTATCTTAGATATGAAACAAATATATAATATTTTAATAATTTAAAAATACATTATTAAAAAAAACAAAAAAAATTAACTTGATCATATGAGCTAATGATATATGTTTTTAAACTGTTTTTTTCATCAGAATCGGCAAATTGCAACTGTTTTCTAAAACTTTCAAATATGTTGCTCAACATGACTGTAGAAATCAATTCAACAATTGTTGTTATCCATTGTACAAGCTGGATCGAATAAATCATGTTTATAATCATTCAAAGTGCCATACATACTAAAATTATCAATAAACCATCAAAAAATATTAAAAAATTAATAAAATCTCAGATCACCAACATAATGTGGAGGTTAAATTGGATTATAACGCAATTTCATGGAGAAAACATCTTTTTAGATCCATATTTATTACGGAATCCACTTTATGCTTCAGTATAATATTTGCTTCTATTGTAGACGCACTAGATAAGAAATATATTTTCTTCGAGGCTTAATACATTCACTCTGATACTCACATATCGGCTTGAACAATAACTCAAATAAAATTGACAGGGCTCAATTACAGAAACCTAATTAGTTAAATGACCGCTAAAATCGAGGAGAAGAAATATAACCATTTACTTTTGACACAATCCTTATGATCACATTGTATATATTAATTCAATAAAACATTTACTCCTACTTCTCTCGTCACAAGTATTTTCTGAAGATATCAAAGAAGGATAAAAATTTAATGTCAATAAGTCTGTAGATAGCAACAGTTGAATGTTTTTTTGTGCTAAAATCACAATGAATTTGATAGATTTTTATTATTTACTTTGTTTTTTTTTCTCGAAAATAATCGACATTTAAAAAAATTTTTTATTGTATACGTTTGCAATTGCAATTTGTATCTCACAATTGTATAGAATCATTATACAAAAGTATACTTGGTGTCATGAAAGTATCTTCAAATGTAAAGACATTTGTGACATCAAATGTAATATAAATTAAATCAAGTGAATTAAACAGAATCAAGGTATTTTTATATGAAAAAAATATTATAAGTTGTTATTAAAGATAAATTTTTCTTCATTAAAGATCTTGATTTTTGATAAAAATTCGTGATGATATGTTTAAATAGATTATTGCGCATGAATTAAAACATGACTGACGTATTTCGCGCGATCAAACTGACGCAGCAATTGATACTGACAAAGACGTTTCCTCTTCTCCCTTCCTCGTTTCTGTCATGATAAGATCCGCTTATGCTTGTCCGTAATTATATGTTTTATTACGTCTCATCAGACAGAGCCATTCGTTCGTATGCTATCTTCACTTCGCGATGGAATTATTTTCGTTCTTCTTTTCGTCACCCTTCGGTTGTTACTGACCACTCTGATCATCATCGGTGTCTTGAAATTTGTTGCATCATGTATACTTTTACTGAAAAGGTAAAGGTGTTCCTTATTTGCCCGATTCATTATGGTCTATCATAATGGGTTGGAAACTACTTCTGCGCCGTCTGAGTATTACTGACCATAATCATTTTTATAATTACTTCCCGGAAGCTAAGTATTTTGGAACAATGGATTTTGCCACACCTGCTGTGTTTTTGCGCGATCCTGAACTGATCAAAGATGTACTGGTGAAGAATTTTGAAAATTTCCACAGCTTCTTGGACGAAGATCTAGACCCGCTATTCAGTAAGAACATTTTCGCGTTACACGGAGATCGCTGGAGGGAAATGAGAAACACGCTAAGTCCCTCTTTTACCACCAGCAAGATGAAGATCATGTTCGATTTGGTATCAAAATGTTCTCGTGAATTCGTTGATTATCTGGTCGATCATCCGGAACTCTATGTTGCGATCGAGACAAAGCAGATCTTCAGACGGTATACCACTCACGTAATCGCTACAACAGCTTTTGGCATAAGCGTGAATTCGATGAAAGATCAAAACAATGAGTTTTACGTAAGGGGAATAGAGATCAGCAAGACGTTCTTCGGATTTCTAACTTTGTTCAAGTTCATGTTTATGCGTATATTTCCGCATTTTGCCAAGTTACTCGGTATGACAGGATTCAGCTCATCGTCTACAGCCGAGTTTTTCAAGAGAATTGTTGGAGAGACCATCAAAATTCGAGACGAGCAAGGTATCGTCAGACCAGTATGATTCACTTATTAATGCAGACTCGAGATAAAAATGGTTCCAACGTTCACAAAATGACATTGGATGATATCATTTCACAAGTTTTCATCTTTTTCTTAGCCGGTTTTGAAACATCCTGGACGTTGATGTATTTTGTTGCTCATGAGCTGGCGGTTAATCCAGACATTCAAGATCGCCTGCGCGATAAGGTGCAGCAGCATCTCGCCAAAGATAATGAGATCTCTTACGAATTGTTGTCAAAAATGACTTATATGGATATGGTAATTAGTGAGACGCTCCGAAAATATCCATCAGAGATCCTCACCGATAGACGTTGCACTAAAAGTTGCGAGCTGCCTCCGTCGCAACCGTTGCAGAAGTATAATCGTCGAACCTGGTAATGTAGTGATGATATCCGTTTACGGTTTACATCGTGATTCCAAATACTTTCCAGATCCGAACAAGTTTGATCCCGAAAGATTCAGCAAAAAAAAACAAAGATAATATTGTTCCATATACTTACTTACCTTTTGGACATGGGCCTAGAAAATGTATCGGCAATCGATTTGCTCTCATGGAGACCACGATTCTGATAGCTCATCTTTTGCAAAAATTTATCCTGAAAAGAATAAAAAAAACTGTCGAGCCTGTTGTTTTCAGTAAGACAGAATTCAATTTGACACTGAAGGCGGATTCTGGATCGGTTTGGAGAAAAAAGAAACGTAATATGTACGAAATACTATAGTATTTTTTGATTGTTAAAAAAGAGCATTAAAACGTTTATAATTTTTTCGAAATGTTTAATCGTTCATAATTTTTCAGCTTTTAAAGATTCCACGGCATATTACTATTTGAATATTGTATAAATTTGATATTATATATTTTATTATTTTATTTTTATTGTATTGTACCTTATTGTGTTATTGATACCTTATTGTGATATTAGATTACTAACAAAGAATGATGATTGAATAGATGATAGACTGGAAGAATATTATGATGAATGTCTGTCGTAATCTTATAGGCTCTCGACCTGTTTATGATAGTCTTTAACGACTTACGTAACTTGTTACGTAGCGACAAACAGAAAAACATTTTAATATATAATATATAACATAGTTAATTACGATTAGTCAAAAAAAAAAAAAAATATGCGATGATCGCGGTATACTTTGTACCGCCACTTTCGATCACGAAATAATCACACAAGACACTTTATTACCTCCAAAAAAACCTTTCTAAAAAAGATAAAAAACACACACCAAGTAAAAAAAGATATCCAAACTTGTATGCAATAAATGTAAACTAAAAAAATTTTAAACTGTTAACAAATTGTTAAATTATCTAAAAAAATATATGAGATTATTGTAACTAGCTAAGTGCTTATGTTGCTATAATATCATTTCATAATGTTTAGTGTGATTAGAATTCCTTTGATTTGCAAAGAATATCTTACAAGATGTATAATTTGAAACAAAATTTCTCATAAAATTTCTCATTTCTCTAAGTCGCATAAAAACTTACACCAAAGTATAAAAACTTGGTGTCTGGATCGCATTAAGACGTGCACATTTTATAAATATTTAAATTATTTTGACGTAATGTATGTAAATGATAATACATATATGTAGATAATATAAAAATGTAACTATTTAAAATTTTAGTAAATCATATATTATTTTGTCAACTGCTTTTTATATAAACTTAATAAAATTTTATATAAAATGAAAACAAATTACACCAAAATTTTCTTTCAAATAGTATTATATGTCCTGTAAGATATACTTAGCAAATAAAAAAATCTTAATTACATTAAATATCAATTTTGAATTGTTTTAATTTTAACATTTGTCTAAGATATTGTAATTGATACTAATATACAGGGTATCTGATAATAATCGTCCCACCCAGGGTAACCCAAACAGGAAATTCCTTTATCATTTTTTTGTATAACGCTTACTAAAGGAATTATTATTGAGTGAAGTCTGGTCAATTATCGCTGATCTTTAATCGGACGCATGTCGGTGAGCCGCACGCTTGGTAATGTGCATGAGCATTCAACTGTCTCAGCCCGGTTCACCGACGTGCGCCTAGTTAAAAATAAGCAATGATTGATCAGACTTTACTCGATAATAATTCTTTTATTAAACATCATACAAAAAAATGGTAAAAGACTTTCCTTGGTTTAATCCGCTCTATCTGCATATTACGAGTGGAGTGATTATTATCAAACACTCTATACAGGGTATCCTTCCAAAATAAAAGTGGCCATCCCCTTTTAAATTAAGAGAAATAAATCGTTACAAATATATGGTTACAAATTAAATATAAATGATTCAAACTGAACTCTATTGTAAATTGTGAGCATAGTAATTGTTTTAAAAATTTTTGTTAAAAAGTACATATAATTTTTTTTATAATAATGTGGATATTTTAATATTATAAAAGTTCTAGCACTGTTTGAAACAATGTATGATATAATGTAAATATTTTACATATTATACAAGTTTTATCGACTTGAAATATTGCAGGCAATGTCTACCTTTTCACTTTCTCCCCTGTATTATAGCCAACTTTTAACATAGATTGTTTTCTTTTACGAAAAGATTAAAAACTATATTATTTTGTGATATTTTTTTTTAATAATTTTGGGAGAAGGGAATTTATTTCTTTGATTTTTTAAACTATAAACATAAGAGATATATTTTTTTAAATTTTAACATGTTTTTAATTTTTTGCTATTATTGTACAACCAAGACATCTCTCAATTTTTTTATATGCAACAAAGACAGCATGTTTTCTAAATATATATAGTTTTGTTATTACGCAAAAAGAAATTGGTGCGATTTGGCTCGAATGGATGGTAATATGATATGATCATGACAAATTGCTTTATTAAAAAACCAGATTGTAATAAACTCTTGCTTCTACAGATTCTTATATTTCTAAACGCGCTTGCAAACCATCAATTTGTAATTTATAAGATTCTTTCATTATACGCGTTATTTTTTATTTTACGTTTCTACCATTACGCGGAGTACGGATAAATACGAAATGGAGGTTTTCAGAATGCTCATATAAGTTGCCAGGTTTACAACAATAAAATTTCCAGCTTGCAATTTAACGGGAGATTGTGCCCGCATAATGACAAAGATTAAATTTTTTGTCAATTTTGCAGGAAGATTATACCAAACGCTTTGATAAATAAAAAGTCCAATATCTTCCATTTGGGATTTCAAATAATCCCCGACGAAACTATACACTGTTAGTTGCGTTAAAAAAGTACACAATACCATGAAGCTTTTCCCCATCATGACAGCATCATTCCGTTTTAACGCTAAGATAAATTGAAATCCTGAAATAAAATATTTACATTTACTATATATTGATATATGTGAATTTCTGTTTCTCTTTCTCTTTATGACACAATTTTTTGGTAAATCTATTATAAATGGCATAAAATATTTACCCATTATACATAATAGAATGCTGCTAAGAAATAATTGCATCAACAAAACAAAACTGATGGTATTGGCTAATTCCTTAGCCATTTCTATCAGATAGCTATTTCTTTGAATTAAAGCATTAAAACGGTCATAGACTTGCGAATTTGAAACATCAAAGTCGATGAAATTGGCCTTTAAAATTTTCGCTTGACCACAAATGTGTAATGTAATGTTGAGGAACAAAGAATCGTTACCTTTACAAAAAGAAAATTTATTGAGAAAGATGCAGATTATTATTATAATATTATATTATATCTCATAATTGTAATAAAATAATATAATATTTTGTCTCATATATTTTTTACATTAGTTTTGTAAAAAATAGATTTTTTTTAATAGTTTTCGTATGTAGATTTTGATGTTTATATATATTATTTTTATATTAGTTTATATATATATTATTTTTATATTAGTTTTATAACTATAAAATTATATATTTCTCATATTAACTACATATTAACTCATATTAACAATTTCTCATATTAACAACATTCTATATAATCTCATTTTTTATAGTGATACTTTCTCTCTTTCATGAATATATTTTTATTCTTTTATTATATATTCCGTCATATATATATCATTTAACCAAATAATAAACAAGTAAATCTCATTAAAGAAATTAATACAAAATATTATTTGATGGAGGTAATTATTTAATGTTAAAATTTTGAGATATTTTTTTCTAACATAAGTGCTGTTATGTGTTGTTAACATGAAAAATGCAAGGATAAACATATAAAGCAATAAATAGGTGTTACCGTGATTACAGGTACATGTAAGTACTAGCACGATAAATTCGAAGAGACAGATAATTCTATGCAAACTCTCCGAGACATTGAAATATTCCAACGCGCATCTTGATGGCATCGGATATTCCAGCACAACGTCCTCGTCCGTTATGTTCATCTGGTTATCTTTATCATCGCCCAGGAGAGGAATTAGCGAATATATCGTTACGCTAAAGTAAGAGAAGCACACCATGAAACAGGACAGAATTCTCCCAATGAAGGCATGTCTTCGCATGATGGCACGATGCTTCGCGTTTTTAATTGTCAAATAATCATTCCGGGCTGAGCCATAATTATTAATTAAATTTTCTGCATAAATACGGAAACATATTGTCTTCAGCACTCCTAGTATACCGCAGAAGATCAACATGATGCTGTCAATGTTCTGTTCCGCATCGGTACAACCCATGTGAATTTCCATAGTAGGTAAGATTACTATTATGCTCTGTTAATATGTGTAAACAATTTTCTCATTCAAATAATCTATTTTATGTCTTAAAAGATGTGTCCCAATTCAAGATCTCTCTCTTGCTCTCTCTTTTGCAAATATTAATATTTAATTATAAATAATAATCTTTTTTAAAAACCTGATAATGTTTCTGTGTTAATAATTTATTATAATGTAAAAAAATTATTAGATTTAGTTAGAGATTAATTAAATAATTAATTATATGTCTTAACATTTAATTACATATAATTTAAATGTTAATATATATATATATATAAAAGTAAAATTATTATTAATATAATAAATAATTAAAATTATAGATATCCTAAATTATTGTACCTCAAAATATAAGATTAAATTAAGAAATTAAACTTTAAGAATTATATAATTTATTAAGAAATTGATATTAATAAAAATTTGTTTGTTATTTTGCATTGTTCATTTAGTTTATTCCTTATATGAGATATTGTCAAAGTAATGCCATTTTAGTACGACATTAGCATGAATGAAAGAATCATGAAGTAAACAACATATATATTATATGCTAATAAATAAGCTTTAGAAAAAACATTTCTGATCATCAATTCCCGACAGCTTACATCTTACGTCTATATATATTTAAACTTATCCGTTCGACGTGTTGTCATTTTTTAGGGAAAAGCGTTTCACGATGTGAATAATGGAATGCTTTTGATTCAAATTTAAACATTTGACATTTTCATCGCAAGAGCAAAATTTTTTTTAAATAATATTATTTATAATAATATCAACGTAAAATTTGTTCTATCTATACTCTCAAACACTATCATGTATGACGAAAATCGTTGGAAT
The DNA here is from genome assembly GCA_039654365.1 of Cataglyphis livida. NCBI lineage: Eukaryota > Metazoa > Arthropoda > Insecta > Hymenoptera > Formicidae > Cataglyphis > Cataglyphis livida. The sequence goes on along the minus strand of JBCEZV010000080.1, from coordinate 142,269 downwards.
CATATTCAAAAAAATGTGTACCATGCAACAAGTAGCTAAGACGCATCGTATTAGTGAATAGACGTTATAAACTTGAAGCGGCCAGACGCCGATGGGCCACGTTAACAATTTGAAGGGGGTCATCGCGTATGCGATATCGTCCTTCCATCGTTCGCTTGCCATCGGGCCGAGGTAATGACTGTAACTGAGGCTAATAATCAAGACACAATATGTTCAATAGAAAGAAGGTATTGTGACTCATTTTTTATTCAGTCTAACAATAAGATGTATACCCGTATCATTAGTTTGTCCTTATGCTCTTAACGCATGACAAAATATAGAGAATTAGGCTTTAAGCAAGATTATGTTAAATTGCTGACTAAGAATATACACGACTATACTCTTTAAGTTATCATCCATCAGAAAACTTCTTTTTTATTGTGCAAAATGTTGCACAGAACTATGCATGTTTCGTTCACTATATATTCGCTGATTATAGATATTTTACTTTCTCTCAATTTCTTCATGCCTAAATAATATAAATTCAATTTGTTCAAAAGTCATAATACATAGCATAATTTGCTTTTTTTATTCTACAGACCACCAAATTTAACTAATAGAGAATTACGCGACACGTTACAGGTAAGTAATTCTACACGTCAAAATAATGCTGCAAATTTGATATTAAATATCAATAAAAGTGACACTTATTATAGTACATTAAATTTGTCTTGAAATCTCTTATTATTTTGAAAAAATAATTACATGATGTCAAAAAATTCAAGGTGATATTAATTTTTTATGGAAACAAATTTTTTTCCAAATTTTTGTATTGCATGTGATAGCTTGCGTGAAACAGAGTAATTTTTATTATATAAATTTTTTTTAAACTGCTGGAAATGTCTCAAAAATCGTGCAGACCATTATGCTGAACATATATATTATTGATAATACATAGGAAAAATTAAAATGGCACAAACAGGCTACTGTGGTTAACTACTATAAGTTTATAAACATGATATTTTAATGAACAGTTCTTCATATATTTCTACTTTCAAAGTATTCTATTCTGTTATTTCAACAACATATCAAATATTTACAATTTGCATATATTTCTTTCATTCGTATCTCATCTATTTCACACTTCGAGCATTATATGAAGTACAGACAAATACGAAAAAGAGGTTTTTAAAATGCTTACATAAGTTGACAGATTGACTATGATGAAATTTCCAGCCTGCAACGCTACTGGAGATTTTGTCTGCATAAGAATAAAGATTACGTTTCTTTTTAATTTTCTAGGAAAACTGTACTAGGACTTTGATAAATAGAGATCCCTATATCTTCCATTTCAGATAATTTCCGATAAAACTGTAAGCGTTAATTGTGTCATAAAAGCATTTAAAATCATTAAACTTTTTCCTACCATGACAGTGCTATTAACTTTTAATGCATAGATTAACTGAAATCCTGAAATAAATATTGATCTGCTAAATCTTCTTTTATGTATGAATACATAATTTATATATTTTGCTGAAAAATTTTAAGTAACAACATATCTATTGTACATAATAATATCCTGATAAGAAATAATTCTACAAGCAATATGAAACTGATCAGCTCGGCAAATTCTCTGGCATGCATTATCAGATAACGATGTCTTTGAATAGCGTATTGAAACGATTATAGATTCGCGGACTTCTAATATCAAAATTGATGAATTTCAACTTTAGAATGTTTACTTGACCACATGCAATGTTGAGAAATAGTGCGTCGTTACCTTTAGAAAGTGCATTGATGCACAGAATTGTCTTATTATATTTATATAAAAAAATAATTATAATAACATTATTTTTATAGTAATTAAATTAATTAATTATTTTGTAATAAATATGTATCACAAAATGTAATAAATAATATTGCTTTTATATACAAGGTGTTATCAAAGTTATAAAAAAATATTAAAATTCAGTAGTGTGAAATGTGATTTTGAAAGCAAAAAATAAATATTAAATTATATGCTTTAGCATATAAGATTAATTAAAAATTAATTATAAACTAATAAACAAAAATAAAAGCACTACAATCACCTACAAACGAAAAACAATTAATTTCACACATAATTATTTAAAAAAAGAGTTAGTTATCAGCTAACAAGATACGAATTGTTAATTTTTGATAAAAAATGCAAAAAATCATAAAAATAATAATGGAGCTGTTGTGCCTCTGTGGGGAGGCACGGGATTTTCGGGATCTTGGCCACTAAGGGCTTAGGAGCCGAGGACCGGGTCGGGAGCCGGTAGTTGTAGTATTCTTAGTAGTGTTGAATAAAATAGATTTATTTACATACATCGAGTTGCTTC
>JBCEZV010000080.1:117836-132567 GCA_039654365.1 Cataglyphis livida | reverse complement strand
ATATATATGATATATATAAATAAAAGAAAATAGTGAGCGAATTACGGGACGGGTACGCTTTAGCGCTCGATCAGCAGCGAGCGTCTCGCGCCTGCATCTGACGAGTTGCGTCTCTGCCTACCATATGTATCCATTCCGTAATCCGCTCACTATTTTCTTTTATAATTTAAAAACTAAGCTTCAGATCAAATTTTCGTAAAGGAAAAATCATCTTAGAATTCATTCAGGAATACAACTCTTTAAGGACACTATACTTATTTTGATACACCCTGTATATGCTTATCAATCTATACTCTTAAAGCATTATGACTAAATGTGCATTATGATTAAATGTGCAAATAACTACGTCCTTACGTAAAATTGTCGTTGAGTAATAATTTAGATACAATTTTTAAGTTGCTTTTATCTGTCAAACAATTTCTTTTCTGCAGAATCATATGTGTTTTGCTTACCTATATACGCATACATTGTATTACATTTTATTTCGATATTTGTTAACAATAAGTACTATGGATTTGATCTGTTAAAAAGTAAAAATATGAAAAAATAAGTTAGTTTTTTTAATCTTTTATCAAAATTAACTGAAAATAATTGACATAAATAAATTTACATATCAGAAAATGTCTAAACATGATAATAATATTAGTAGGAAAAGTGCAGCATGTATGTTTTATTTTATAGTCATAAGGCCGTGCATTTTAATGAAATATAAAATATTTTTTTAATAGACAAACAAATCATTTATTATAGACAAACAAAAATTTAACAGATTTCTTATTCCTTAAGAAATTAAAATCAAAAACTTGAAATAATACTTAAATAATCAAAATTTGAAAGAAGTAAGTAAATTGGAATATTTTCTATATTATATTTAATATTTTTTTATATTTACACTATAATATATCTTTCTTTATATTTACAATAATCACATTTTTTTTATTTACAATAATTACACACACAAATATTGCTCTTAAAGTCAACACTGTACATTCAACGCTAGATATGAAGCGTCATCTATAATTCATCTTAATTGTTATAATTAAAGTGTCTTTAAAAAAAAACACAACGTGCAACATGCATTTTGATCTATCGGCTGAGAAGTTTAATGTGGCAATGGAGACTCAGAGCATATGTATTTTATATATATTACATTAATATATATAACATTAATATTATCTTATTCTTAAATATTCAAAATTACAATCATTCACGATTTTACGTCAAATTAAAAAAAAAAAAAATACATTAATAAATCGCAAAAATTAAAGGTCAAGTGTCAAAATTAAACTATACACAAATTAGTTAATGCATAAATTTATAAGAATTATAAAAATTACAAACATAACAATAATAAGGGATTTAATACTTATCGAAAAAGTTGTGAATTTTGAACTAGCACAAACTTGCTTCCGAGTCATAATAGAATATTAGCTCTTTTGGCGGCATTTTCAGATATTTTGTTGTACGAATTTCTATCTAATTCCAATATTTGCTAATAAATGGCAGTATAGAAACATTACTTTTTTGTAGTATTCTAAATTTTCAACAATATCTCAAAGAATATAAATGCTGCAATTTCTTTAATAATTTCAAATATATGTATTCAAGTATATGTATTATTAATACTAAATAGAAAAAAATTGAAATGTCACAAGCAGATTACTGTGAAGTAAGTTTATTTACGTAACATTTTAATAAACATTTTTTTGTGTAACTCTATTTTGAAAACTTTGTTGTGTTATATTGAACGTATTAAATATTTATGGTTTCTAAACTTCTATCATTCGCACCCTATTTCACTTTGAACATTATAAGAAATACAGACAAATATAAAAAAGTGGTTTTTAAAATGCTCACATAAGTTGGCAGATTGACTACGATGGAATTTCCAGCATACAATGTGACTGGAGATTTTGTCTGCATAAGAATGAAAATTACGTTTTTTTTTTAAGTTTCCAAGAAAATTGTACAAGCACTTTGGAAAATAGAGAGCCATATCTCCCATTTCAGATTTTAAATAATTTTCGATGTGTCATCAATCATAAAAGCAATCAAAACCATTAGTCTCTTTCATATCATAACAGTGTTATTGACTTTCAATGTGAAAATAAACTGAAATCCTAAAAAAAAATTTGTTTGCTAAATCTTTTTTATAAGAATGTAATTTACATGTTTTGCTGAAAAATTAGTAACATAATATTCATCCATTATATATAATAATATATTGATAATGAATTGTTCTGAATTAGTAATATAAAACTCTTCAGATTGCCAAGTTCTTTGGCAAGCGTTATCAAATATAATAACGACATCTTTGAATCAGCGCGTTGAAACGAACATAGATTGCGGTCTTGTAACATCAAAATTGAATGAAATGAATTCTCAGAATGTTTATTTGACTACAAATGCAATGTAATGCAATGTAATGTTAAAAAACAATGCGTCGTTACCTTTGGGAACTGCATTAGTTGTGTAATATGTCTTATTGCATTGAAAAATATAACAAATAATATTGCCTTTATATTTAATATATATACAGGAGCTTCCAAAGCATTCTAGACAATGCTCGTGAGCTGGTAGAGCACAGTAATTGAACAGAAATATCCTGTATTTTTTTCTATAACGCTTAAAAAAGAAATTATTATTGAGTTAAATCTAGCTAAACCCAGCGCCGATTTTTAGTACCTGGTAGTATGCGCGAGCACTCCGTTGTGATAGCGGCGAACAATACCAGGCATGCGCTTCAGAGATATGCGCCCGATTAAAAGTCGGCGCTAATTGGCCAGATTTTACTCAATAATAACTCCTTAAGCGTTATAGAAAAAAATCTATATATAAATATAGATAATATAGAAAATATAAATATAGTAAATTAATATAAATGACGTCAAATTCACTAAAAGTCGATCTACTCGTCAAAATGATTGATGATTGGTCGGCTTTTAGTCGTCATAAAGTCGATTATTAGTTGACTTGCGGTCAAGACATTTGTTGCCTGCTAGTCAACTATAGGTTGGCATTCAGTTTAACTTTGAAGTTGACTTTAGACTTTTTCTGCCAATTGACAGTCAACTAACAATCGACTTGTGCTGTTTGAGATATGTATTTAAATTCTAACTTTTATTTAATATTATATTAAATATAATGTTTAAAATAATTAAATATTAAAATAATTAAATATTATATTATATTTTTAGCAAAAATAAATCTGATTATAATTAATCAAAATTTATAATTTTATTATTACTATTAATATACAAATCCAGAAGAAAATTTTCGGTACATTTTAGTGAAATAATTTTTCTATTGAATACTATAGTAAAGTATGCAAAAATAAATTTATTTATTTCAAGATGATTTGCAAGAAAAAGAAAAGAAAAGCTCATATCATTTCTTACTTCTCTCATAATTCTTTACGTGACTGAACAAAGATCTTAATATTTTAAATATAAGAGAAAAAAACTATAAACATAATATAGAAATACTTACAAGATAAAATTTCTTTGATTCTTGTTCCATAAAAAGAGATTTTCATTCTTCCAATTCCTTTCCAACTATTAACAAACTATTAACTTGTCTTGCAAGTTCATCGTACAATACAATAGACATGAGACTAATAGCATTCCACTGATCAGAATCATCAGGAATATATGCATTAAGATAGCTGACTTTCAAAACACACAAAATAAATGTTAACTATATAAAAAGAATTGATGTATTAGAGAAGACATAAATAAATATTTAGAGGGGTCTTACAAACTGAGAATACGCAATTTTATCTTTCAAAAAATTGTTAAATGATTCAAATGACTTTTCATATCGTAATGAAAGAGGGGAACAATTTTTAGGTCTCTCTATGATAGTTTCAATGGGAAATATTTTATTTAATATGCAGCATTTGTTCATTAGTACTGTATCAAGTTTACTTAACATATTTCGAAGTAAATCTCTATCAAAATTAGATGCAGCCGGTCCTGCTGAAATATTAAATTAATGACTAGAAAGTATAACATATGTAAAGACTGTTGTATAAGTTATATAAATTAGAACAAAAAAGCATTACCATAAAGCTCCTTCAAATAGTTTAATATGGTCGTTAGTAAATCACGATCTACATTTGATAAACCTGAAATGTTTATATGTGTGAACATAATATATTGTTATGTCCGGTAGACTTCACGAGTATTTTTTTTTGTGTGTTTCTTTTACTAATATATAAATTATTACGTCCGGCAGACTGCATGATTTCTTTCACCGACTGTTTTCTTTCATTGAAATTCGTTAATGACATAAATTTAGGTTCTAAGAAATAGTCTACGTCTGACAGAAAAAATAAACAGGCGAAGTCTGGGAAGCAAGACTGTGTAATCTCGCTGTCGAAAGTCAAGTATAAAAACAGATCTATAAATTTAAACGTTACGACTCTGAAAGTTCAAGAATTTTAAACAAAAGATAAAAGACAGTCAAACGTTAGAAATCTAAAACCATGTGGATATGGATGACAAACAGACAGCGAGATGTTCAAGCCCAAGCTTGGATATCAGACCCAAGAACTCTAAGCAAAAAAGAAGAGCGAGGTACAGAACTATTCACAAATGATCCGGAGTTGAACACTCGCGACATTTGACACCATGCTTGCCTGCCAGACCACCCTCTTATGTTATCTGTTTACCATAAATTTCAAGTAAAATATTAATTTAGATGATTAAAGCGAACTGGGCATGACTCAATCCGTAAAACGAAAACCTCACCCTTAGCTCGATTGCAACTTTCCATTGGTCGAAACTCAGCAAAGATCTTCACCAATACCTATGATTTAAAAACTTGAAGAAACGCCCTAGGAAAAATCGGAAGGTGTGATTAGAAAAAACTATTCGTTAAAATAGATTAACAAACTGTTGGAGAGGAAGAGCAAAAGGGCTTAATAAACGCCGGACAAGACGACGCAACACACTCTCTGACGTTCTCTTATTCAGTAAGGTTTACCCATTCTTTTACTCACAGTGTATTCCGAATTATAGTTGATCAAAACTTTATAGTGCATCTTGTGTTTTATAAAGACTTTGCGCTGCAAGAATTTTCCGAAAAAACTTTATAGTGAAAGATTGTGCTGAGTGAACTCTCCATCTGACGAGCTCGTGAGCCAAGGACTACCAAATTTCACAAACCAAATATCATCGCACTCGATAAGTAGTAAGTGCTTAAATTCTTCGATTAATTAGTCCAAAGTAATTCTTGGGTTTAACCATCTAATTAAATTTTTACTGAATGCTTTTGAAATACTATAATTATTAACAATTTAGAATCATTATCAAAATTAAACTATTACTATATTTCTCTTTCTTCCGAAACTATACACACACTCTCTCTCTCTCTCTCTCTCTCTCTCTCTCTCTTCTCTCTCGCTATCAGTCACTAGGGGTCGTTCACATTCTCCAATTTACTTTAATCTCTTTGTGGATTCTAGCTCATATAATAATTTACATAAAACTCAAAATGCATATATAATAAACTAATATAAATTAATATACCTTACGTCGAACAAAAATCTATCAGGAAAATATAAGATCGAGTATTTAATCTAAAGTCTAACGATTGTGAATAATACTATGCAAGATTAAAATTACTTTTTCTTGTTTAAACAAATCCCAAGAATTATTTCGGATTTCATTATATCGCCAAACCGTTTTTTTTATTTTTTTTATTATTATTTATTATATCCTCCCTCAGTGGAAGTCGAAAGCAATCTTCCCGTGTGTCAGTAAAACGCGCGCGTAACTGTCGGAACAGATGGCTTAAGAAGAAATTGACTCGGGCTCAGGCGGAATCACTCGAAATTAATATCACGGATAGCACTAACGTTAACATTAACATTAGTATATCCACAGCTGACACTCCTCACTCCCCAATTTCCAGTACTTCTCCTCCAGCTTCGCCTACCCACTTAAGATCAGAGTCGCCCACCCCTTCCATTATTATCTTAGGCGACTCCCCCTATTTTTCCCCCCATCGCCCCCTTAACTAAAAAAACCCCCTCGAAGAATCACGGGATATCAACTTTAAAGGCGAATCACCTCTCTCTCCCGATTCAATCCAGAGGAAGTATTCTCAGAGACCGAGGACACACCTCGATCTGAACCAGAGCTGCAACTGAACCAGCAAAAGCTGTCCGAGGACCAGTTCCGCCTCTGGATATTGGGCCAATTTCCTCCGATCTATGACCCACTTCCAGATGGAATCGTCCGCATAGGGCCAGGCCCGGTGGACCTCAGAGAGTTGCGAACCGCATTAACAGAGGCCCTACCTGTCACCGTGATCTCGTGGTTCGTCCCGGGGTGTAGATATCCCGTCGCCCTCCCTATCGAGGTCCTTTGGAAACAATTTCCCCCTTCTACATGCATAATAGAGGAAATCCTATAAAACACACACACACACACAAAATATGTAAATAAGAAATAATTAATAAGTCATAAATACTAAGCAATAAACTATGTAATCATGCTAACTTAGATAATCCATGAAATTTTATTTTTTTACTACCTTTATTAAATAAACATGGAAATTTGATGTCTTCTAAAAATATAAATAATTTTCTTTTTCTTGCATATTCGTTCCCTATCTCATATCCCGAGATCGCACAAGGTCCCATCCTGGGATAATAAGGATTTAGTTCCTTTACCAAAAAGGGGACCGAACGAACGGCCTACTGACGGAGTAAAAGCGACCGTACCGATCGTTGTCCTGTCTCAGGCCCTGGTCAATTTCGTTCGTTTCCGACACTCGTTGTCTAGCGTTTGTCTAGCAAAGTTAGATAGGTTACGCCCTCCCGCTGACTCTGACTTTAAAGAGCCTAGACGTAACAATATATTAATATAAAAAAGTAGTGTATGTGTATATGCAAAAAAATCATTTTTTTAAGTGAGATCGTCGGGAAAATCATATTACATTGAAATGGTGATGAATTTGAACGTGCTTTATTCTCCGCTGACATTAAATTCCTTTTTTTTTAATGGTATCTTTATTTTCATCTTTTAGAGTTTTAAAGAGTATTATATTAGCAGAATTCTCTCGTTGTGTACATTGTTGTTTTTATTATCTAACAATCATTGTTATTTCTGTTTTTGGTAAATATGCATATTAGGTTATACCTCACCGATGACTGACTTTGAAGTGTTGGCGCCTTTTTTTACTTTTTTTTTAAACAAGTAATTTTTTTAGGGATATTACTTGACCCAAACCAAATTTTAGTTTCAAATAAAAAATAGAGTAGATTTGGATAAATTTTTTAACGCGAAGTGAGGTTCTACATGCGTTTAAAACTTTCCTTGTAAAGCGAGGTTTAAGGCAACCTAGGCGTCTAATTTTAATGGAGGAGCCGTCCCGTAAGAGGGGCGGGGGGCGGAACACACTGTTTTCACGCATATATTTTCTAATGCGAAGTTCCACATGGGTTTACAAGTTTTCACGCGAAGCGAGGTTCAATGCAAATCTATGTGTCTAAAAGTAGAAAAATCCAAGGAACTTCGTCCCCGAAAATGTAAACAAATATTTTTTCCACGTCTGCTTTACACAAATACAACATAAACAAACTTTATTATGCTGCGTCATCTTGTCCTCTAAGTCAATATGTAGTAACGCCAGTTGCTCGATCCGCCACAGTTTTTAAAGTTCTCTTAAAATTTCGTGTTTCCGGCTATAGAGGGCGTGCCCGGTTCCCTCATCACATCACGACGCCATTACGTTTTTCTGCGATCCGAGTCATAATAAAAAATTGTTCTAAAAAATTTTGGGATTCAAGAAGAAAATAATTTTATCGTTAGATAAATCATGAGAAGTTTACGAAAACGGAAAAAATCGACGAATAACTCTTTTTTGGAGAAATTACGTCGCTAAAAAATCGAATACAAACGATCTTTTTTCCGTGAAAAGACTCGACGAGAATGTTCGAGTTCTCGTCACAACAAAGGAGCTTAAGGAGAGACTATTCCGACAAAGAGAATGACGAGCGTATCGTTGAAGAATACAGACGAGCGTCGCATTCTAGAAAAGTCTAATTTGACAAGACGAATAAAGAAACATATGGAAAATTGGCTCAATAAAGGTGAGCGTTATCTGTGAGATGCATCATGTTCCAGTCGGATTTGTACTCGGATTCAAGCGAATCAGAGTCATCGATGTCAGTGATTGGAACCGATAAAGAAGGAGAACATCATGATCAGTTAGATATATCGGTGAAACAACCAGACATCAAGGAGATAGATAAACCTGTGGAACTTGACGCTGGATTTGTTGGGAGATGATCCAAGTAAAGATAATCAAATAGGTCCCGATATTCATGTAGCAGTAGCGGAACGTTGGAATAAAATTTTGTGAGATGGCCTATCAAAAGATCAGAAGTGTGATCTTCAAGAGAAATATCCAACAATAGATAATTGCCGTCTCACTAATGCGATAAAAATACATCCCGAGATTGCATCCTCAAGATTGCCTTGTCTGCTTTAAGCGATTAAGAAGCATATTTATCAATATCTAGCTCAAAATCAGTTAGGAGCCGGCATCAACGCTGTCAACGCGGCATTAACGGAAGTGTTAAATGCAGAGAAAATTAGCGAGCGTACCGTCGATGTATCAAAATTTATCGAACGCTTTGCCGATATAGACAGGATTCTATCTAACTTATCATGATATGTCTAAAACAAGAAAATCATTTATTGTCCCAGGACTAAATCCTATTTTAAAGCATATTGCCGACGATTCTTCGATCGACAAATGACTGTTTGAAATTTTCCGAGAGTCTTAAAGCGGCAAAGGCTATGGAAAAATCCTCCAACGATTTAATACAAAGATAAAAAACAAGATAGCGGACAGCAGAGAAATTTTGAAGCTTGAGGCGAAAATTGTAGATTTCAGTCATCATGATCGAGACAGGACAGATACTCGAACTAGCATCAATCCGGGAAGTCAAACTGGCATCGTCCCTTTGGGATGAGTCACCAGAGCACTCAGCGGAAGGGATAGAAATCGAGAGACTTCCGGTTCAAGAACAGTCGCCAACACAAGGATTAAACACGGTGAGAATTGCAGAAAGAGTGAAATATTTTCTCCTTACATGGAAAAAATTGGCTATCGATGGAAAATTGACTACCGTTCTATTTATTTTACAATATGTAAAAGGTTATATTATTCCGTTTGAGAGTAAACCACATTCGCGATTAAAAAAGTATAGATCAAGATTAATAGCACAAGAAATGCTTGCTTGTGAAATTGAGATTGGTAAATTGCTTGAAAAAGGTGCAATTTCTAGATGTAAATTCAATAAAAATTAATTTATTTCACCATACTATTTGGTCGCTAAACCTAATGGATGCGATTTAGTCTAAATTTAAAAGAATTAAATACGTTTATTTCGCCACCTCACTTTAAGATGGAGAATAAAAAGACAGCTATTCACTTAATGCGCAAAGATTTGTTCATGGTGAAAGATTCCTATTTTTTGATTCCTGTAGAAAAATCATGTCGGAAATATCTTCAATTAGTTTTTCGAAGTACGATTTTAGTACGAATTTAATTGTATTCCATTTGGTTTGTGTATAACTCCTTTCGTGTTCACTAAATTAATGAAACCGATAGCTCAAAGTTTGAGGGCAAAGGGGTTTTTATCAGTATTTTATCCCGACAATATATTCTCTTGTTTGGTGGACAATCAACACAAGAATGTCGAAAAAACGTTAATAAAACCAGAAAGTTATTAGAAACTTTAGGTATGATTTTAAATCTAGAAAAATGTAGGCTAGTACCATCAAAACAAATAAAATTTCTCAATTTTATTTTTGATTCAGGGGAATTTTGTTTAAAATTGACCAGAGAAAAAATAATTCAGATATAGCATATAATTTAGCAAGAAAATTTCGGGATTTCCGTTTTTTGTAAAATTAGGGAACTCGCAGATTTTATCGGAATTCTAGTAGCTGCATGTCCTGTACTTAGGTACGGATCTTTGTACACAAAGATTTTGGAAGGAGAAAAACTTTTAGCGTTAGAAAAAACAAACGGAAATTATGATAAAGATATGACAATTTAGAAAAAAATATTACCAGATTTAATTTGGTGGATTGATAATATGTCATGCACTATTCCAATAAGAGAAGAAGAACAATTTCAGATAGAAATCTTCAGCGATGTATCCCTAACCGGCTGGGGAGTTGCTTGTGACAACGAACGAACATATGGTTTTTGGAATAGTTAGGAACAAGAGGAACATATTAATTTTCTCGAGTTAAAAGCTGTATTTTATGAGTTAAAGTGTTTCGGTAAAGATAAACGCTTTTGTGAGATTTTACGCGCATCGATAATGCAACAGCATTGTCATATATAAATCGCATGGATAGTATTCAGTTTCCGAAGTTGTCGAAGCTAATAAAAGAAATTTAGCAGTGCGAAGCGCGGAATCTGTGGATTTTTGCTTCCTACATTATTTCTAGTGAGAATAAAGATGCAGAATCGAGAATTGTACAAACCGAAACCGAGTGGGAATTAGCTGATTGGGCTTATAAGAAAATTGGCATTCGAAAAATTCGATATAAACTTGTTTGCATCACGTTAATGCAAAATGTAAAATTATCTCTTGGCATAGAGATCCGGAAACTTGGACTGTAGACGGTCCATAGACCGTAAACTGATTTATATTTTTACGCTTTTCCTCCGTTCGCAATTATTTTAAAAACAATTCGAAAGATAATTACCGACAAAGCAGAAAGAGTTTTACATGTACCCTTTTAGCTTACTCAGTCGTGGTATTATCCGTTTAAAAAATTACTCGTAGCAGACCCGATTAATTTTACTCCTGAAAATGATTTATTAATCGATAATTGGATACAACATCCATTACGAGCGTCGCTTTCCTGGTTGCTAGGAGATTATCAGGCAAGTATTTATCTCAAAAAGTGTTTTACAAGATTCAATGATGGCATCATTATCAGAGGAACGATTAAACAATATCGAAAACCATTAAATTTTTGGTGGCATTTTTGCCGAGATAAAAAGATCTGCCCATTTCAGACTCCGACAGCGAGAGTTCTCAAAATTTTAACGCGTTTGTTGTGCCCTTTGGAAAGACATGGGTAATTTTGAGATTGTTAGCTAATTGAGAACTAGAAAGTTTAAGGATGGTTAAGATGTAAAGAAGCCTTCACTTGCGCATAGAATACATGTATATGTATTATGTGTCTAATATCATAGTGTGCAATTGCAACGTGTCCAATTGTACTGTGCGCAAGTGAGCCGCTCTCCAGGATGTCCAGCTGGTTTGTCATAGTAAATGTAACCTTTCTTTAGTTATTTTATACAAAGGTATATATTTTCACTGTTCACTACACAATAACAGTTAAAGACTCGATACAAATCAATGTTAATGGCTACCCGATATAACATTAGATTAGTTTGCCTGATATAAATCGGTAATAATATTTGCCCGATATAAATTGATAGTGATGACTGTCCGCGTATTCGCGGTAGTCTCTTTTATTATCTTCTTTTCGATTGATTTTTTGGAAGGGACCCTTAGCGACATAACCATATATGATTGTGTCGCTCATTTCGAATGGTTAGGTTCGAAGACTCAAAATGCAAGCTAAGATATGGTTCGATTGAAATTCCTTGCATTTCCAGTGATTCGATCTTCTTCGCGCTCGCATAGCCTCGGCGCGTGGTTCGCTTCGTCAGCGTTTCGCGCTCGTAACATTATACGCCTTTCGCGACACCTCGCTATAGTCAAAAGGCGTATTAAAAAATACTTTAAATTAATAATATTTAAGATTAATAATAATAGTTAATAATAATAGTTATAGCTAATTTTGGGCTATAACATGTTGTTTAAGCCAAGTTAAAACATATGGTAAACTAAACTCAGCTGTAGCATTAATCGTTAGAGAAAAGAGAGGGTAAGATCCGATTATTAAAAGATTTTTTCGCGGTATGGTTCATTTACGACCTCAAAATCCGAAATATGAGGAAATCTGGAATCCAGTGTTGTGTTATTTAAAAACGCTTTGGCCCCACGAGAATTTATCGTTTGACCTATTAACTAAAAAACTAGTCATGTTGACATTAGTTATTGCTCAAAAAGTACAGACACTTACAAAGATAAGAATTAGTAATATTAGTATAAGTAATAAAATAAGAATAAGTAATATTAAAAGAGATGAAACAGAAATAAGGATAAAAATAACAGATCGAATAAAAATATCTGGTTCAGGAAGGACTCAGCCGTTGTTACTACTGTCGTTTTTCAAAGAACAATCATGTTTATGTGTGGCAATAATTTTATGTCAATATATAGAATTCTCAGTACAGATAAAAACTGAGAATCAAGATATATTATTATTAATATGCATAAAAAATCGCATCGGGCAACAACACAATCAGTTAGTAGATGGATTAAAAGCATAATAGTCGAAAGTGGTATAGAATTAGATATGTTTGGTTTACATAGCACAAGACATGCGGCTACATCGGCAGCATTTCTATGAGGTATATATATCGATGCAATTCGGAAAGCCGCAGGTTGGACAACAAAATCAAATGTCTTTGCATTTTATAATTGGCCTGTGATAAAATACAAGTGTAGCAAGTGCTATTATTAATGCAGTTCATTCATTTAAATCTGTTACCAAAGTTTATTATTAGTCGCTTATGATTTAAGAATCGTTTATGTTTTAAAGTTACATGTATACTTAAATACGTTCAAATACAGATTGCATTAAACTTTAAACAATTGCATTTTGATCTAGAAGACAAGACAACGCAACATAGTTATTACGATTAAACGAACTTACCTGTAAGCTGTAAGTAATGTTCAATCGTGATTATGCTAGACGTCATGTCCGAATAGATCACCCTTCTACTTCCAACTTTTTTTGATCTATTCGTTATGTAATTTGTTGGCTTTCAAATATAATGGCGTCATGACGTTATGAGGGAACTGGGCACGCTCTCTATAGTCGGAGCACGAAATTTTAAGCGGACTTTAAAAATTGTGGCGAATCGAGCAACTGGCGTTATTACATATTGATCTACTCGAACAAGACGTCTAGCATAATCACGATCGAACATCACTTACAGATAAGTTCATCTTTTTTATATAATTTTTCCTTATTTTATAATAGATAATACATTAAAACTCTAAAACTTTAACATTAAATATCTCAAAAATTATGAGACCACCGATTAACTTATAAGGAAAAGTTATTCAGGGTTATGTCCTTGACAACATATGTCAAAGTCATTGGTGAGGTGTAACCTAATACGCATATTTACCCTGTTTTCAATTAATTGGATAAGACAATATGACATATAATAAAAAAAAAAAATACAAATTATTACACATTTTTTAAATCAATTCATAAAATTTATTAATTCATAACTTTAATTTGAAGAGAGAAATTATGCACTGAGAAAAAGAAAGACAAAAAAGACAGAGACTGTATTTGCAATATATAATTCTAATTTAATTTAAATGCAAGCGCATTCAAAAAATTAAATAAGAAAAATTTATAATTTATTTACACTCATCAAATATCAAAGATGACTGTGTTTTGTTAACGTCCCTTGGAAAAACATTTTGTTTTTTCCTTAAGAAATCGTGATGTATATGTACATCAAACAATGTGCTCAAAGAACTGTCTGACTTTTTTATAAGTTGTTCATTATCATCTATAGTTGATTGAAGAGGCAAGCATTTTTGAGAAATTGTAACAATTCACAAAATAAATTATGCAACCGGACCTCAAATAAAAAAAAACGGAAACATCTAATATAATAATTGATATAAAAAATCGCTACTTGGAAAATAATTAATCTACTATCAAAACAATTACCACAACTAGAGAGAATAATTTTCCAATAGATGTATCTTTTGTTGGCATATAGTCGATATTTTTATCAATCTATTTCTAAGAAGTACTTTCAATTTATTTGGTAAAAAGAATTTGGCACTGATACGTCACTCGAGACGTATCAGTTTGATGGAGATTTGTCTAATTCTTCTGAAGAGTATTGTAACTGTTTATTAATTTATTAAGGGAGATAGAAATTATTTCAATTTCTGCGGGCGGAACTCACTGAACATTTTCGGCGCGTTTTGAGCATTGATCCCGCGATTTCGCGATACCAACATTTTTTTCTATACTTAACACCAATCCATAGTTGGGCGCCAGGTACGGCAGGCCGCACCGCACAAACAAAATTAATACAAACGTGAAAAGATTACAGGATCAATTATTTAACGTAACGGAACAAAATGCGGTTACTTAGTCTAAACGATATGATAGAGAGGGTGATTAGGGGGAGACGGGAAAATGCGAGAATCGAGAATACGGAAGCCACAATAAAAGAGCCAATCAATAAATTATTAATAACAAGAATATATTAAAGAGAGTAATAAATAATATAAGAGCAAGTGTGCAGATCATCATCGCCTTCAAGGATATGGGGCGTTTTTATGTTATGATAATGTTATGTCCGGACTCACGGGTAGCTCTGCGAAATGCAGACGATCCTTAGTGACCGATAGCGAAGAGTAGAGAGAAAGGGAGAGTAATAATTTTGATTCCTATAATGACTTTAAATTATTAGTAGTCATAATATCTCAAAAGCAGTAAATGATTAACCCCAAGAATTGTTTTGGACTAATTACTTGACTAAATTGAAGAATTTAACCACTTACTTCTTATTG
>JBCEZV010000072.1:12300623-12311970 GCA_039654365.1 Cataglyphis livida | reverse complement strand
GAAAAATCGTCTTAGAATTGTATCAGGAATACGTCATTTAATGGACGGAAGGTTGTTCTGAATCACCCTGTATATCACTTCGGAGTTCCAACAGATTTTCAACCATTTGTATTCAAACATTTGTATAACTTTTCTAATATTTTTAAGTGGTGTTCTATGGTAATGGTTGCAACCAATATATCGTCCATATATTACTACTTCTATATCTCCAGTTCTAATTAATTCTGTTAATGCTTCGTTTACGAACCTCTGGAACCTCGCTGGTCTTACCTTGAGCCCGAAAAGTATTTTCCGGTATTCGAACACTCCGAAGGACTTCGTAAATGCGGTATACTTTATTGATTCTTCCGCAATTCGAATATGGAAAAATCCGTCTTTTAGATTAAGGATACTAAAGTACTTTTTGTCTCTAAGTATATTAATTTGATCTTCGATGGGAAGAGGATAATCATCTCGACATAGAACTTTATTTAATACGCGGTAATCTACACAAAGTTCAAGTTCACCATTTTTCTTCTTTACTAGAATAATCATTCATTAGAAGAGGCAAACTCGGATTTATTAAGCTGAATTATTCTTTTTTCAAGGAGTTTCTCTTCAATTCCTTCTTTTCAAAAATTGACACTCGACGCGGATTAAAATGAAATGGTTTCTCCTCTGTCAGATTTAGTTTTAATTCCACGTCAACCTTTGAAGTATTCGGCCTTTCGGATTTAATATACTCGGATTTAAAAAGTTTTCGTAATCTCGACTATATTTCGCGTGGTATTTCGGTGTTTACATTTAGGGAATCCGATGTTGCATCGCGCAAATCGCTTATCTCTACGTTTAAAATGTCATTTATCGCTTGAACTTCTAATTTTTTTAAACCTAAACCGAATCTCTTCAATATCACGTCCCAACACTTCCACACCAGGACTTCTCATAGTCGCATCCGGGACGACTAATACTGTAAGATCATTTATCGTTTTGTTATCAAGAGCAATTCAATATTCAAACGTATATAACCAACTACTTGCAATAGCGATTGATTTATATCATGACAGCTTTCCGAGGGTTTATCAAACGAATCTACCATTTATTTTGGAACAAGACTTTTTTTTATGAAGCTAATGTTATTACCTGTGTCCATGAGCGTATTTAATCTGATTTTTTAGGCTAGTAACGGAACAGCTTATCTCATAATCAACATTTTTAACGAACGTTTCTTCTTCCTCTGCACAACCTGAGACGGAGCAGATTTGATCCTCTTCTTCATTGACCATTGTCACCTGCTCTGATAATATGACCTTCGCTGAACAATCCTTGGCT
The DNA here is from genome assembly GCA_039654365.1 of Cataglyphis livida. Classification (NCBI taxonomy): domain Eukaryota; kingdom Metazoa; phylum Arthropoda; class Insecta; order Hymenoptera; family Formicidae; genus Cataglyphis; species Cataglyphis livida. Next base: position 12,310,659 of record JBCEZV010000072.1, on the reverse strand, counting down.
ATGTGGCCCATCTCACCACAATTAAAACACGAGCCTTTCTCGCGCTTTGGTTGTCGACAGTCAATAGCTAGGTGCCCCAAATTGTTGCAATTATAACAACAAAGACTTTTGATCTTTCCTTCTTCGTTCTTTGGTTGTTGCTCTTCTTCTTTTTTCCGTTTTTCGGGAAATTTGCTGATTGTGCCAACCTATCAATTGTATTATATCACGTTTTGTTTTTTATTGTCGGTTGTAGTGGAACTTTTTTGAATACTCTTAGCATTTCTTTTTTTTGAGAATTCTTTCATCCTTGCAAGATCCTGTAGATGGTCGCTTGGAATGCCATCAATTAAATAATCGACTATTTCTTCCTCGTCGATAAGAACGTCTTTCGCTAAAATTATCTTGTTGTAATAATAATCTGCAAAATTCTCGGACGGTTTCCACTCTTTCGCCTTGAATTTCTTTCTCAGCGCTACGCGTAACGTACGATGATCATACATTTCCTGAAACCATTATTTCATCGAGACTCATGATATTCTCCGCTTGAAACCAATTTTTTGCTTTTTCTTTTAATTTGTTACTCACAAGTAATTTGGCACGATCGTTGTCAAGATGATAAGTTACGTATAATTGCCTAACCTGTTGTTGTTCGCATTTTCTGAACATACCAGCACTTCCATCGAAAAATCCTACCAATTCTAACATGGCATTGATATTTTCTTTACTGTGTGTTCCTTCCGCCGTTGATGTAACTTGTCGTAATTGTTCATTCTCTCGCCTAGCGATGTTTAACTCTCTTCTCAATAACTCATTTTCGCGTCATTCGAACTCGAGTTGCATGTCGCGATATCGAAGCTCTAAATCTTTAATACTTTGATCGCCTCTTTGACGACAGTCCGATGCCCGTGATCTGGCATTTTCCAAACGATTTCTACTTTCTTGCGTGCATTGGTCTGTCGTTCTCCCTTCCGTCCTTCTCTCTACCTCTTCATCCGACACAGTTTCCTCTGGAACGGTTTCCGAAACTTCAGTACGCATAATATCGTTTAACCACTCACTGCTTAGATCATCTTGATCTAGACAGGCAATAAAATTCTTCTTTGTGCCGCTAGTCAGTAGACCTCGTTTCTTTAATTCGGCCTTAAACTGAATTGTTGAAATTTTCTTCGGGTCTATTTCTTTCTGAGAACAACGACGTGTACTTCCCCAAACGTGTTCGCTACTACCAACGAACGGAAAATGGTTACCGACGCGACGCTGAGCCTGATGCAATTTCTCGATATATTCTTATGCAGTTCGCGCACTCACGTGTCCTGATTCTACTTCTGATTTTGTAAGGGGTTGATTAATCTTTCGATTAATATCAATAACACAACTTTATTACTTCAATATTGCAAAGCTAAGCAATAACAACAATAAATGTTCTCTATTGCACGCTTCCCCTTGACTGACTCGCTACTCCCTTGCGACTCTACTGCCCTCTCTCCTATTCCGTCTTACTAGCACATCTTACTAGAGGTGCGTTCCGTTTCTCGCATGATGCACATACAAACGTATAAGATCGTTCCGTTTCAACTCATCCGCCATTCATGCGCGCATGAGAATGGTTGCGTTCCGTTTCAAGCATAGAGCGCATAGATCGCTTGGAAATCTATAATATATGTAACGTGAACTATAGATTTTCAGGCGATCTATGTGCTCAATGCGTGAAACGGAACGCATCCAATATCTCCCACCACAACGCCGCGCCATGACACTACAGCGCATGAGAGCGCATGAACTGCCTCAGCTCTTAATGTAGTTCATGCGTTGTCTATGCGCGGAGTTATTTAGACGGGAAAAAGAGTTAATACAAATTATAGGAATTTGTAATTACAAAAAAAAAAAATTGTAACAATGAAGCAGCTACAAATATATGTGAATGATGAATTATGGACATTCGACGTGTCTGATATTGAATTCCAGGCGGCAATAAGCGGCGGTAAGTATTAATATTGCAAGAAGTTTTAATCTTAACCTCGAATTTCAAGAAGTACTGTAATAATATATTTATTTAATATGTTCATATATACTCATATATATTCTTTCTCTTTCTCTCTCTTTCTCTCTCTCTCTCTCTCTCTCTCTCTCTCTCTATATATATATATATATATATATATATATATATATATATACACTCTTAGTATGTCTCTTGTAGAATTCCTTTGTAGAATCCTGAATAATTAAAGTTTTATTTTATTCTGGCAGATAAAAATGTCATCAAGGTGGCCCAAGAAAGTGAGAGACAAAGTATGGCACTAATTAATAAAGAAATTCAAGCTGACAAACCAAGAAAGCCTGCGAGAGAGTCTGCAGGAAAGCCTGTAGATGCAACTGAAGTAAACGATATCAGAAAGGAAGCCTTTGTTTGGCCAGATGAGGCAGTTCTTTTGTTTTTGGAGATTTATCGATATAAAGAATCTGATTTTGCTTCGGGTCTGAAACGCAACAATAAAATATGGATGGAAATTGCCACTGAAATAAAGAAGGCAAAATATAATGTTACTGCTGCTCAGTGTCAAAATAAAATGTCTGGATTAAAAAGAACATATAAAAATATAAGTGAAAGCAACAAAAAATCAGGCAATCATTTAAGTTCTTGGGCATTTTATTCTGTTATGGATTCGATATTTGGAGAAAAAACATGGATAGCATCTGTATCAATAGCCAGCAGCGATGGTCCTTCTCCAGGCTCTTCATCATCCATTTTAATGGAGACATTAACAATAGATGAACCAAAATCGAAAAAAGACGCGTGGAATCAATTTTGGAATCGTTTATTACAGAAATAAAAGAAGATAAACAAAAAGAAAGGGAAGACAGAGAACAGAGGAGAGCTGAAAGAAGAGCAAAAAAAGAAAATAGATGAAAACAAATTAAACAAGAAAAATTGGAAATGTACAAAGAGAGAATGCAGCTTCAGCAGGCTCTAATTGAACTACTCGCTAAAATTGCAGAAAGCAAAGAACATTAATTTAAAGAGCTTAACTGTGATAGAATGAAACTACATACTGTGATATGTAATATGTGTTCAAGGAAACCCACTTGACGAAAGTTCTTTTAGATGTGCTTATATTGTATTATTGTCTTGTTGCTTTATATATGCTAATATTATTTTTTTATTTGAAATAATTATAACATTCCCATACTATTTAAGTTTTATTAGTTGTAGTTAGTACAGTAGTTACTAGGAAACTTTCGTCAATTATTTTTTTAGACTGCGTCACTCTAATCGAATAATATTTTATGTATATTTGAAATAAGTTTTATGATTTTTGTATTTTTTTCTGTTTGTATATTTTTTTGTATTTTATGTTGCAATATTCTGTTGTATTAGCAAGATTAATGAGAAAAATTAATTAACAGCATAAGACTAACACAGTAGACGCAATGGACGATATCTGATAAGAGTTTTGCTTTTTCAAAAAAAGGGAACTTATTGGATATCATCGTCCTTTGCGTTTAATGTGTTAGAGTCGTAAAATTGAAAAATATTATTTCATTATTTCATTATTTTTTAATTTAAGTTTTTTTTAAAGTTTGTTAACCTTTGTAAACCCTTGCAACTTGTTTTTATTGTTTATATATAAAATTAAAAATAAATATATGTGCAATAAATAACCAAACATTGATTTTAAATACTTTTATTTCCTATTTGTAATTATATTGTACACGATAATAAACAAAATTGCTTGTGGCTGATGATCAATAAATTAAACTAAATGGAAACAATTTCAATTTCATCTTCTTAAATTTTGAACATTATGTTTCAAAATCATTTTAATGCGAATGGCTCCAAGACTTCACACCTTACAGACATCCACTTTAATTAATTTCATTCTCAAGTCTCATCCTCAATTCAATCATGATCTTTGTTCTTTTTTGGTTACCTAAGTCTGCACTCGTTGCTATAATTTCAGGGACAATATTTTCATTGTTAGAACAAATAACAATATCAACATTGTCATTCTGCAATATGCAAATGTTGTGCATAACACAGCAAATTCGAAATCGCACTTTCAGAAGTCCAAAGGCTCTTTCAATGGCCATGCGAGTAGATGATAAGCAATAATTAAAGTTTTTTTGCCTTGCAGTAAGATGTCCATTATCTCTAAACGGCACCATGACATGTGAATGAATTGAATATGCTGCATCTCTAAGAAGATGAGAAGTCAAGAAAATACTCATCTAGCATCTGGATAAATTCAGCTAAAGAAGAATTTTTAAAAACTTGTGCATCATGCATAGATCCAGCATGTCCAGCATGGCAATGAGTGAACAAACTGCGAGCATCGCACACAGCTTGGAAATGAATGGCAGGATACTTTTTTCTACAGATATAAGAAGCTACATCTTTTTGAGAAGCCCGTATCTGTATAAAAGAACCATCAACAGCCCCAATAACGCCTGGAAAATTCTTCGCTCTTTGAAATTCTTCGATCACACGAGTAGCTTCTTCTCCTCTTGGCCATTTGATAAAACGTGGTGCTAGGCAGTGAAGAGCATAAGTCACACGTCTCACAACGCGCAATGCAGTAGCCTTTCCCACACCAAATTTGACACATACAGACCTGTGTGCACAGAATGATAGGATTACAGTTGCAATATTATCTGTTTTTTTTAATAATTTTAATACAATCAAATATATATCGATCTGGAGTAGCCATGAACCATAATGTTATCATAAGCTGCTTCTTTGAAGACAATTGCTTCCTTCCACGAGTATTTGTAGCATTCAAAGCTGGCCTCAAAAGTCTCAAAATCATTTGAAAAGTCTCTGAAAACATCCTGCAACATAACCAAAATCAAACACATGACAGATCTACATTTATTAGTCGTTGACAAAAAATACATTTACAAATCTAAAATGTTGTTTAAAAGTTATTTTGGAATATCCTGAGACAACTCATTCCACATAATCGGTCAATTTTTCTATGTGAGGAGTTTGACCTCGCGTCTCATTCACCATTAATATAGCATACAAAATATGCATTTTATTTTCTTCATCACTGGAATCCTTTTCACTGCTGCTACATAATGAAAAGGTTATTTCATCACTATCATCTTTTTCATCAACATCAACCTGGCTGCATATGATAAGAAGATACTACAGAGAACACATCATCATCAGCCAACATTTCTGCCATGTCTGTTTACAAACGCATGAATCTGTTCCGTTTTTTTACGCGCATTAAAAGTGATAGGAAAAACGGACCGAGCCAATGCGCGCATGCAATGCGCTGCGTTTCATGCGTGAAACGGAACGCACCTTAGTACTTCTGAGGTATCGGCGCACGATTCAAGTCAGTTGTTTGCCTTACATTTATATAAACAGTATGAATTTGTTTAAAAATGACGCTGATTTTTAGATTTATTTATATTATTTAAAGAAATTTTATTATTATTATTATTATTTATTATAAAAATTAAATTACATTATATAACTTTAAATAATATAGATAAATTTAAATGTCAGCGCCAATTTTTCAGTAACTCATATTATATATGTTTCAATGAAGAATATATATTGTATTATATGTGTTATATTTTATTTTATTATATATTGTATTGTATAATATGTTTTATTGTTGAATATTTATTAGTATAGTATATCAAATAAATCAATAAATATTATTAATATTTATTATAAATATTGAATGTTATTAAATATTAAATAATAATATAATATAATATAATTATTTTCTTTAATTCTATAACAAATATGATATTTAATTTTATTATATTTTATTATGTATATTTTATGTATGCATTTTAAAGTTGTTAAATTATATTTATATATTTACAAATATATAAATATATATTTTATATATTTAGATATTTTATTTCTGACAGATTTTTTTAACATAGAAAAATAGTGTCAAAATACTTTTGACAGTTTTACAGCCGTACACGAGTATCGCTATATAATGTGAACTTGCGCGATATAATGCGCCAATCAACAAATTTAGGCACAATTTACCTCGTCGCATCGTTCCGTAGTGGCTTCATTCCCCTTGTCTATCCCAGAAGTTTATGCTCGGTCTCTATATTTTCTATGTCTTTACGCTTGACGCTAAAAGCTATTGCACGTTAAAAAATTTTAGTCGTAATCATAATGCCGTAAGAAAATTGACCAATCACAATCAAACATAATAAGAATGTTTGAACTGTGATTGGTTGATTTACTTACGGCTTTACGATTATGACTAAAATTTTTTAACGTGCAATGGTCTTTAAGTTCAAAAAATCCAACGTCTTTTTTGATGCTAGCGAATTATTGCATTTTGATAAAAAAAAGAACAATACCCTATAAACTTATCTTTTTTTAAAAAAAGCGCCAAGTACACGCACTATGTAAAAAAAATATTATATTTAAATAAAAACACTTTAAATAAAAATATTTTTGTATAAAATAATTATTTAAATTTCCTACAAAAATAATAATAGAAAATTGCACCAAAAGAATAAAAATTTATGCTATAAAATTTATAATTTATAATTTTTTTAATCATTATTGAAATAAAAACATTTTAGTCAAATTGCATAAAATAGTTATTTAAATTTCCTATAAAAATAATAATATTGAAAAATTATGCCAAATGAATAAAAATGTTGTAAAATATTTTTATTTTAATATTTTTAATATTAAGAAAAATTATATTTAATAAATTGCATTCTTTCGGACATATTTTTCTAATAGTAAATTCAATCGATTTACACTGACACCGAATTCGTGTTGTACTAAACTCACATATATAATACTACTATATTGCTAATCAAAGCTCAATGCGGGCGAAAACATTACGGTGCAGATGTATATCAACCTCTTGCTTCCACAATTCGTGTACTTTGACGCAATGCGCATGCGCTTGCATACGTAAAGGCCATTGCACGTTAAAAAATTTTAGTCGTAATCATAAGTAAGATGTAACGATGCATCACCTCATCGTTCCCGACACACCATCCGTCGGAAGTCTGCCGCCCGGCGAACACCAGCCGAGCAAGGGCAGAGGCGCTTGGCGCCCATTTTTAATAAACATCAACAAATAGGTCGGATGTAAACATCCGGGTCGGGAGCGATTGAGGAGTTTTAATAATTGCCAAATAAAGTAGATTTATTCACATAAATTGAGTCGCTTTCTTTTTTCCGATCGTTATCCTTCACAATTATTTGTAGCACCTTATAGAGATACGACGGCGCGTGCCGGGTGTCACGGTATAAGATAACGTCGCGCGAATTTGATATTTCGGTCACGGTCGCGCGATCAGCTGAGGCTACGTTCGGTGAACGATTCGTGTCGCGGCTAGACTTAGCAATTCCTTGAGTTTGGTTGATCGCGGTAATTGTCCGAGGTCACTAATAATAACTGTCCGATGCAGATAGATAGTCAAGACTGCCCGCCGCGTATTCGCGGTGGTATCTTTTATTGCTTTCCGTAAGGTTGATTTTTTGGAGGGGATCCCTTAGCGACATGACCCTATATATGGTTGTGTCGCTTGTTTCGAATTGTTAGGCCGAAATGCAAGTTAAGATCGTTCGATCGAAATTCCTTGCATTTCCGGTGGTTCGATCCTTTCGCAATCGCTTAGCTTCGACGCATGGCTCGCTTCATCAGCGTTTCGCGCTCGTAATATTATACGTCTTTCGCGATATCTCGCTACAGTCGGAAGGCGTATAAAAAAACACTTTAAATTAATAATAATTCGGTTATAGCTAGTTGGGCTATAACAGAATAACGTCTTTTATTTAATATCAATACTTGATTATATTATGACTTTAAATTCTTGATAGAAAGAAAAAATTTAGAAAAGAGGTCGGAGATCGCCATAATAAGCGCTTGACAACGATGGAATTTTAAAGAGAACGGATAATGTCGCCAGGGCACCGTGATCAGTGCTCGGCAACTAAGTTCAAAGATTGGGTTGTATTCAGAAAATTAGATAATAAATTTTGATTTCAATTTATCATTTTTGCCTGTTGTCATTTTTTGTGGGAAGTTTTTAAATCGATAGGAAACGCCACCAGGTCATCTTGATCAGCGCTTGGCAACTAGGTTTAAGGATTATATCAAGAATTCAGAAGGAAAGGAGGGAGTCGCCAGTGACTCCATAAGCGCTCGGCAACGATGGATTTTTTGGGAAAAGAACAAAATGTTGCAAGATTAAGTCAGGTTTAAATGACAATAGTAGAGTGCATATTTTTCATGGATAATTTATAAATCTTACTTAGTATTGATATTATGAGGGTGTTTCAAATAATTAAAGTTGACTGACTGGAAACTGTCAACAACTTGCTGATGCTTGACAGGGGATTTCTTATTATTTAGAGGATGAAAAGGTAATTAAATAATATTAAGAGTTATTAGTCAATTGAAATAAAGTTTCTAATATTTATGGAAAGACGGGGGTTTATAGTAATTGTAAATACTTACCGTGATATGGTAGGAAAATTCTTCCTTCTGCTCAAGTCCTGGTTGTACTCTATTAGGCCCTTCTCTGGTCCTTAAGATCTCGGTCATGGATGAGGTAGGCCGGATAAAAGTACACAGACGTATGCAAAAAAGTCTTTTATTATTTCCTTAGTTTTTACACAACTTGAACACTGAATTGACAGTAATAATAATTAATGTATTAATCGAAATTGTATAGCAAATAATATCGAATACGCGAACAATGGCCAGGTGCAGAGCGGATGAATGATTCAAAAATGAGTTCGTGAGTGAGTGAATTTAATAATGAACGAATAATACGAAGAGAATACTTGAACAATAACGTACGAAACAGTAATGAATCGGAGTAGTGAAATAGTAATGAAGCACGACTATTGAATGCTCGTGAATTAATGCTTATGAAATACTGCGTTATAATGCTGATTATGGATGATTGCTTGAATCTTGGATGCAAGAATCAATATTTGAATGCTTGAAGGCTTTTAATTGAATACCTAAAATTCGAAATCACCGGCTTATATACTGTCAAAATGAAGGGTTTTCGGGCCGTGTGCAGATCACGCGTTGCGATCTAGAATGTTCTTAGGATGATTCAGTGGAGAACTTCCAAGAAGAAAGATTTTTAGCAGCAATTCTTCTGAGAATTCGATCGATATGCTTATCTGCCATTTAAATTTCAGCGCTTGTGGTCGTAGCCGTTGCGAGTTCGTTTGATTTATCGCTCGCAATATCAGGTGTCACCGATATGAAGTCTTTTATGCGCATTCTTTTCAGCTTAATAATATTTTATAATATAAAATCTTTAATAATATGGTTAATATTTATGCTTATTAATTTATGGAATTATTTGTTCTATTTATTTCAGTCCTGGTAATAAGTTGGAAATTATAAAGTTAAAGCAATCTATAATTTAGAAAATAGTTATTTAGTTTTAGATAACACACTATATTATTAAATAACTATTATATGTAATGTTATAATTTATGATTCCATAGAATATAAGCCTCTTAAATTTATATTTATGGTCGCTTGATCGATACTACGAATAAAGCATATTAATTTTATAAAGATCTATTCTTTATGAAAGCATTATATAATAACCTGTTTTATTTATTATATTTTTAATTATTTATAAGATTAAATTATATTGAATATAGTATTGTATGTAATGTTTTGGATAAATATGTAACATAAAAGAATTATAAATATTTTCAACAAGTTATTATTATATACGTTTTATGATTCTATAAAGTACGGCGCATTTACTCCTTAATTTAAGAGTGAATAATTATTATATATTTGTATGATTAAATATTAAAATCTAAAAAGAAGTCTGTTCTTAAAGTAATCAGCAGGTTAATTCTAAAAAGTCACTGCTGTACAGCTAGCTTGTTCTATATAATGCTTCATGATTCGTCGATCTAAGGAATTCTCAATTCCTTGCGCCATCGATTATTATTTACTAAAAAAATTAAAATATATTTAGTTTGTAACGCTCGGTTTTCCCGAGCGCGTTCAGGAGATAGCTCGATCGGGATCAGGGCTCGGAACGGGTAGCAAGCACG
>JBCEZV010000072.1:12084536-12095448 GCA_039654365.1 Cataglyphis livida | reverse complement strand
TGGGATCTTATGACATGAACGAGGAAATCAGTAATTCAGATGATACTTCTTATATCATAAATGAAAATTTTAAAACGCTGTTAAATAGCAAAATAGAGAAAAAAGAAAATTTTATGCGGTCGATTAAAGAAGAAAAAAAGGAAAAAGAAGAGAAATTTGATTTGTCGACATTGATGGATAAGAATAAAATCGAAACAATTGCTATCTCAGCGCAAGCAGGCACTGAAGACTCGGCGATACAAGACGATCAAAACAAGAAACCGAAAGAGGTAAATACCGAAGTTATCGAATATATAATACCACTCGTACGTTCGCCGTCGAATCAAAAAAATGAACTCTCGCGAAATTTTACAAGCATTACGTCGCATCAATGTCAGACATGCGGGAGTTTATCCCGCCGTCAGAGTCCCGAGGATGTGGACACGGTCGACGGCTATCGTCGCTAATACAGACGAGCACAATCGACCTGGAGAACATTGGGTCGCCTTCTTTCTCGATGAGCATGGTTCGGCCACCTACTTTGACAGCTACGGAATACCACCCGTGCATCCCGGATTTCTCCTTCGACTCCGGCGAAACTCCATTATTCATCGATGGAATACTCGACAATTACAGGGAATTTTTTCGCAAACATGCGGCCACTATAGTTGCGTATTTTTATATTATATGTGTAATGGTTATGATCTTAATCGATTTCTTAGTCTTTTCACCGAAGATTGCGAACATAACGATCGTTTAATTGTACATTTATTTCGTAAAATTTTTCTTCGCAAAAAAAGAAACAAATAAAACATTGTATGCTATACGCTGTTACGTTTAATAATGTAATTCGAATTGTAATGTTATAATCGAATTGTAATGTTATAAATAATACACTCGCGTAATATTTTAATTATTTGTAAAATAATTATAAAAATAAATGCGAGTTTTTTACTTAAATTGTTTGATTTTTCATGCTTTCTTTTTTCATCGATATGACACCATATTCCTCCGCTACGCTACGTGTATTTTTAAGACGACTCTATTACCACCACCCCGACATCACCATGCGTCTACTTTTCTAATTCACTAAGGCCGTTGGCCCACTTATGCTTCATACGATTCTAATTTGTTAAAATTTTTGAAGAATCCCTTCCAAAAATCAGAAGACATCTTCGGAAAAAATATAAAAAAAGAAGCTCTAGGGTTTAGAGACAGTTTTCCTACAATCTTTGCCGGGAGTTTTAGTTATCGGCTAATACACAGGCGTTTACCTGTTCGAGATTCTCGGCCGTCTTGCGTCACGCAGTGAACATTTTATTTTACGGAAGGATATAACATAAAGGATATAAACATAAAAGTAAGTATTTAATAATAAATTTTATTCGTTTTAATACTTTGCTTTTAATAACATTTATTAATTATTATTTTTCTCTTTTTTTTTTTTTTTGCATAGTGAAAACTAGGTCAGGCAAGGAATATCCTTATATCCCCTCCTCAGGCGACGCAAACGCGGGGGGAAAAAACATATTCCTCACAACAGCGTGCCCGATGTCATTTTTATCGGGCGTTTCAAAAAGTCAGACGATTGCGGGGAGCGACTACCTTCGCCGGCGCTTCCTCGTCCGAGCTACTCTCCGGTATATATGCCGGAGGATTCTCCCCCGTCATCCCCGTCTTCGGATGTTACGATAGTTTTGGAGAATACACCATCTCCTTCTCCGAGAATTTCTTTTAATCACATCCCAGATGTAGAATTATTAGCCATGGTCGAAGAAGCCTTCTCCGAATTGTAAGAAATTTTTGTAAATGTTATAAATATTAAATATAAAAAGGAAATTATTTGTACAGAATATTTTATTTTTATACCATAAATAAAAATATTTTTTATTTTAAATAGCCGAAAACATTTTATTTTTTCCTTTTCTCTCCTTCCTTCTTTCCTTCCCAGACTCTGCGACGCCATAGATTTTTAAATCTCCGCTAGCGTATTGTCACCTACGATAACGTCGCGTCTACCCGCGTTGCATGCCTCGACCGGCTGCGACAGTCATGTCCGTACATGAACGCTTCGTATATACCTAGATAACAGATAATTCCTCACCACCCGATTTTTCTTTTATCAGCAAGAAGGATAGGTGAGAGCGGACGACGCGCGCGCGCTGCAGCATGAAGTTTTTCCGTAATGGCGGACGAAGGAGAGAGATGCCGTATGCCGCGCGATATTTTTCGGTTTTTCATAGGGCGGGAGAAGGAGGAGGGGAATGCAACGGGACTACTCCGCTGTCTTCGGCGGACGATATTTTACCTCCTGTTATCACGTCAGACATCTTGTCGGTTCTCGTTTTTCCAGCTCGTCGGAGCCAATCAAACAGCCGGCCACTATAGGAAACCAATCGGTCCCTGGGCCGGAGAGTCCTACTCATTGCTTAAATACCGCAACTAATTCTCACTCTTGTAAGCTTTCAGTTAGCCCACCGCACTAGGACCCGGACTAGAAAAGCAGAGGACCCAGGTTCAAACCCAACCCGGAAAAAAATAAAAAAATAAAAAAAATTGCCTTGTGGACGTCCACGACTCCCCACTCTTGAAAAAATTTTAAATTAAAAATTTTTTAATTAAAAAATTGTCTCGTGCACGTCCATGAGTCCCCACTCTCGCAACTCCCCACTCTTAAAAAAATTTTAAATTAAAAAATTGCCTCGTACACGTCCACGAGTCCCCACTCTTTTTTTCAACGCGGGAGGGGAGAGGGGGTCAAGGAGGACGGCCGCGTGGTGGGGGGTTGGCGCCAAGGGGGAAAAGGGGGGACATTCCTGTCTCACCATAGTGGCCCCTACACTACTGGTCATCATTTTCTCACCGAGAAGACAGACAATAATTTTCGGCGCGATATCATATGTTTCGCGTCGCTCGCCGCTCGCTTCTTGACCCCACTTCTCGCTATTAAACATTGCTAGGAGACATTGACAGTAAGCCATTTTACATTCTTATCGGATCCGCTCTACTTGCTTTCTGCGCGTTTATTCGTTCGGACAATTTAATTAATAATTCAACAACTATTGCAAATTTTGCAAAATGGTATAGGATGGTGTATATATATATATATATATATATATATATATATATATATATATATTGTGACGACATTTCTCTCCGCGAGCCGTCGAACGCTGAACGCATCCGCCGTTGAGATCTCTCCGTCGCGCGGATGTTCGCCAACGAACGGGAGTAAGATTCGCTAGACGCAAGATGCGGAAATAGGATCGTGTTCAAAAAAAGAATCGGGATATAATTACACGCGGGAGGGAACGGGATAGAAGGTGTTCCGCACGTGACGAAACCTTAAAACTCGCGAAAATTTTAATTGGGCGCCAGATACGTTCTTGCACGTATCAATTCGTTAAATACGCGAGATAGGCGCGAAAAAGACGCGAAAGAAAGAAGTAGATTTTGTCGCGGGTGGACTAGCTTACCTAACGGTAGAGGGGCAGGGCATATGTTGAACGAACGCGATATTGTGGCAAGAGGCGACAAAGACAAAGCTACAGATACACATAAAATGAATAAAGTCGTTAAGCATAATAAAGAAATAACAACTTTATTACTCTGGAAGAATCGTGTCTGGATGGATAAACCAAACAGAGACGGTGAATTCGTGCGATTATTCGGCGACGACAAATTCGCGGAAGCGGGACTGATCATTAGAGACAGCTTAGCGCCGCGGAAAATAGGACGCCGAAAAATCAAGAACGAGCGGGCCTATGCCTGAGCGCAATTACACAGAGTCGATCGTCGGACCTCTTTTGGATCTATAATATTTCGCTTTCTATCTTAACATGCGCCAAACACATCCAGGGAACCCCGAAGCAAGCACCGCGCAAATATAGCTCGCAACGCACTGTACAATATTCTATACCAACCGCGAAATCAATCTATCGCTCATCCATTCCGAAACAGAATGCATTCCGCACGAAACACACTCACACTCGGCGACAGACTACTCACGTATACATGACTTAGACGCTAGACAGGCGAGAAATTTCGCGATTACTGTATTACGTCGTATTTCCGATTCGCGATCTCCAGAAAGATGATACATGCGGTATTAAATGCTCAATAATGATTGAATCTGCGAAACCAATACCTAAAACGTTTCGGTATTCGGATCGTTTCCCGACGTGGCCGTGTCGCAGTCGCAATTACTAAAGACGACACGATAAACACCAAAATTTAGAGCGGGGCTCGAACGCGAAAATAACACAAAATTGTGGCCACAACAGCAGAACGAACGATTTCGATTGCGATCGCGCGGTGCTGTTAGGTAGCAGGATAATCTCCGGCAGCGATGCTTTCTTGCTGGGAGTCCAGGGCTCGGCGGCTTCTCCTCGTCCCCTAGGGATCCTGCCGCAACCACTCTCGCTCTCCTCGCTTTCGGCCGGGATCTCTCCTCGCTTTCGGCCGGGATCTCTCCTCGCTTTCGGCCGGGATCTCTCCTCGCACACGCTCGTTCGGCTAAGATTGCTCTCGTATAATAGCCACGTCTAACGCACGCTAACGTCCGCGCCAATCTGACCCGGGATCGTCACGATCTAGAATCGGTAATGCCGGGCCAGCCGGGGATGCGCAATTGCGGTGCGTGTTATCACGACCAATCGCGTGATACCGCGCCAGGCAGCCGCCGGGCGGCACGCTTATGATCATATCGGGGGCGCACACATCCCCGAGATCGCGATCAATCATTTCCGCAGGGCTCTTCCGAGGGGGCACCAGCGGGTCCCGCCTGGATTTCGAGGAACGCACTGGCGACTCTCAACGACCTCTTTTCCTCCCACCGCGCCTCGCGGTGGCGGAGCTCCTCCGGGATCCTTCGGGACCATGTCTCCGCACGGTTTTGCGCCCAGGCGCGAGGATCCCGTCGACCTCTCGCGCTCCTCGCCATACGCTTCGGAATTCGACTGATTATTTCCTTCCGTCTCACGTCCTCCCGAAAGTCGCCTCTCGTCTTCCGAACTATCTTGAATTGTTGTCTTTTCGGCCGCTTCCTCGCTCCTCCGATGAGGCTCCCGCATTATATCATAATAAGAGAATAATAAATGCAATTAAAAATAACGAAATAAACCGAGCAGATAACGGAGGAGCGGGGAAGTGGCGCTTCGGAGATCTCAAAATCAACTCCACTTTTTCAAATGGGATGACTATTTTTTTGCGTAATTTGATAGAGGAGCTCAATAAACGTTAAGAAAGGAAATTACAAGACTGTTGATTAATATTAATTATAAACAATCCATAAAAAATACGTCTTTAGGTTTTCAGTGGTTTTGTACTAATTAAATCTCGAACCTTATTTAAAAAAGTGTTCACATACACTCAAAATACAAAGTTTTCACTTATAATGCATTTTTTGACACTCTCCATATGTTTATTATGAAAAGTAGTATTTACGTTTCATTGAAGAGGTATTATCACTGTTGTGCCGTTGGAAAGGCACGGATAAATTTGGGATCGTTATCCGATTGAGAATTAGGAAGTTCAAGGCTAGGATGGTTAGGATGTTCAGCTGATTTGTTATAATTAATGTAGCCTCCCTTTAGTTATTTTGTGCAAAGGTATATATTTTCACTGTTTCACTGTACAATAACTGTCAAAGACTACCGATATAAATCGGTAATAATGACTGCCCGGTATTAATTGATCTTGATGGCTGCCCTATATAAATCGGTAGTAATGTCTGCTCGATATAATACTTTGTTAGTGACTGCCTGCCGCGTGTTCGCGGTGATCTCTTTTTCGATTGATTTTTTGAAATGAATCCTTTAGCAATATGACCATATATGGTTGTGTCATTTCGAACGGTTAGGCCAAAATGCAAGCTAAGATATGGTTCGATCGAAATTTCTTGCATTTCCGGTGGTTCGATCTTCTTCGCGTTTGCACAGTCTCGGCGCATGGCTAGCTAGCATCGTTGCGCTCGTAACATTTTATGCTTTTCGCGATATCTTGTTATATTTGGAAGGCGTATTAAAAAATACTTTCAATTAATAATATTTAAGATTAACAAAATAATAATATAGTTATAGCTTTTGGGTTATAACACTATAATACCTACACGTAACACGTGAGAATCACATTGATAACTATTGTTATGAGTTCAATAAACATGAAAAGATTAGTATCAATAAATCAGTCAATTTGACAAGATGTATCTTTTTTAAAAACAAGTTGATATGCTTTTAATTTACGGGGAATGTCAAAAAAATGCAGTCCGTGCAAGAAATTTGTATACTGAGCGTTATTCGGATCGTAATTCGTCTTCGCGCCAAACGTTCATAAACGTGTACAAATAATAATCTTAGGCAAACTGGTAGCTTAAAGTGCTATACGAGTGAGCGTGTGAAATCGACAACGTTGGAAGAAACTGAAGAAACTGAAATCGGGTATCCTTGCAATGGTGAATCAAAATCCTCATATTAATACGCGACAAATTGAACGAGAATCGAAGCAATATACTTCGCATTTTATCAACATAAATTCCATCCGTATCATAGAAGCCTTCACCAAGGATTTCATGGGAATGATTTTATGAATCGTGTGCATTTCTGTGAATGGGCTCTGCGATAAAACAATGCCTTATTTTTCAATAAAGTACTTTTTACAGACGAGCTACTTTCACGAATCACGGCAATGTAAATTTGCATAACATGCATTTTTGAATGATGGAAAATCCATATTGGCTGCGGCAGGTTGAACATCAGAGGCAATGGTCATTAAATATATGGTGCGGTATAATTGACGATAGAGTAATTGGTCCTTATTTCATCGATAAACGTTTAAATGGTCATACCTAAAATTAATTAATTAGTTAATTTTTTGGAGCATGAATGACTTTTGTTGGAAGACTTATCGTTGAACACCCGACAGATAATGTGGTTCGAACACGATGTCCAGCTCATTCTTTATTAGTTGCGAGACAAAAATTAAATGAAAACTTTAATAATTGTTGGATAGAATGTGGAGATAATGTGGTATGGCTCGTTCATTTGATATCATTAGATTTTTTTTATGAAGAACTTTGAAAGACATGGTATACAAAGAGATGCCGATTACTCCGCACAGATATGAAACACCGAATAATTGCAGCTTGTTCGTCAATACATAACGAGCAGAACAATGCAATCATTACGAGCCAGATTCCAAGCGTGCATCGATAGTGACGGCAGTCACTTTGAATATATTTTATAAGTGTGAGTTTTTAGTAATATTAATATTAATATCTTATTAATATTAATTTAACTATTTTTTAATAAATTTTTTATGATTTATCGATACTAAACTTTTCATGTTTATTGAACTCATAACAATAGTTATCAATGTTATTCTCATGTATTATGTGTATGTATTGTAATAATATCTCTTTAATGAAACGTAAACTCTACCTTTCATAATAAACATACATACGGAAAGTGTCAAAAAATGCATTATAAGTGAAAACTTTGTATTTTGAGTGTATATGAATACTTTTTTTAATAAAGTTCAAGATTTAATTAGTACAAAACAACCCAAAAATCTAAAGATGTATTTTTTATGCAGTGCTTATAATTAATTGACACTCTTGTAATTTACCTTCCTAACGTTTTCTAAGTTCCTCCATCGAATTACGCAAAAAAAATAGTCGTCTCATTTGAAAAAATGAAGTTGATCTTGAGATCTTCGAAGCGTCGCCATCCCGACGAATTTTGTGTGTTACCACTATTCGATGGCCTTTTTGAAACTAAAAAATTTTTGTAGGAAACTTTTTTGTAACTGTTCTAGACTCGAAGATATTCGAGATGCCAAGAATTACTGGTCCACCTTGTATATAGAATTACTTTAAAAAAAAAACACGTACACACCTACATATTACACATTTTTCTTTAAATTACAAAAATTTTTGGAAAATTATATAAGTAATCAATGGTACACCTTTTTAGCCTTGTAAATACTTCATTGATGCTATGTCCGCCGTGCATGTCCGCGCGAAAAAACTCGGCCCATCTCACAACACTGAGTTGATGGCGCTAGTCAAACTTACTAGACCGTCATACTACTTCTTCGCGACCTAGGTCAGAATATGACATTATATCTCATCGTCTATATCTTGGATGCTCCCAGTGCTCCTCTCGCCGCTATTTGTCAAGACGATTAGAGCACGCAGACTGCACCATCTAGCCAGATACATCCAAGGAAATAGGTCCAGCAATCATCGCGAAGAAAGAAATGCAATCAGATTCCAGCGACTGGGAGAGTATCAGCATATAAATGGCCCTTTTCAGGGCCAAATATTGAAACGTTAAGCATTTCATAAGCGCAATAACGACTCGGGCTTTTTCAAAGCTTGGTTGGAATCACAGTCTTCTCCACACAAGAAATTATCGATCGATGAATTTCTGTACACGTCTAATAATGAAACACATAACCCATAACGCTAAAGTGTCGCACAAATATACTGTGATGTTGCCTTCTCGCGCGCATCTGCCGGATTCTTCTTCGATCGCAGAGCGCGGGCGCGCCAATCGAACAATATTGAGAACTGTATCGCAATTTCCAGAGAGGCATTAATATTTGCGATTATTTTCGCTAGTTAATTTTTTGTTATTATTTCTTTTACATGAAAACGTATTTTGAGAGCCTTATTGGATGAAAAAATGGAAGATCTAAGTAGGAAACAGACAAATTGCGAGCTACCGAGATCGGAAAGAGCGATCATGGCCATCAGATGAGCGTAGAGGACCCTAGATATCTCTGCGAAAAAGAGTTCGAACGACATGTAGACGACTGGACAATTTGGAGAAAAAATTACGGTACTGAACTGAAATTAGGGGAGGACTTAAAGCGGCAGAGACACGTATTGAGTAATCATCCTTTCCATAGCAGTGGCACTGTCGTATATATGTAATAAATTTACATATCTTTTTAGCCCAACAAATAATTGTTAGAAAATAATATTTACGGCCTTGGAAAAATATGAGACACGAATGATTGAATTGGGTATCAAACCCAAGTATTTTGCTTTCCAGATAACTGCTCTTATCTCTGAGCTAGTCAGACCTCACACTTAAACACAATTTATATGACTCCAAAACGATATTGGAATCTTACTCAATCTTGCTGGATGCAATATCGGCTGCTATGGAGGGACGACATATTCAAGATACTTGCAGCATATCTCCAGAACCAATAAGTGAAGTTAACTTCTTTGGTAAAATAGCCACGAGCGATCGTAATCGAATCGTCGTCGCCATTTTTGTGTCTGAGAAAAACCCGGTTATTTAGTGCCATTTTTGGATTATTTAGTGCCTCTCCTTCATCATGATACGTCAAGCGATTTAATCTCCGAAACTGATAAAAAAACAGCTTGAACTAATCGGGACATTGAGGTTGCATGTTATACAGCGCGTATCGACTCTCTGGATTCAACATTCTTATATTATAATTGCTGGTACTATAATTGTTGGTTTTCGCCCATGTGGAATGTAAGTCTCGCATATATCCTATGTTTGTCGTCTGAATATGTGTGAGTCGCAAGATTATTATCTGTTCTTTTGGTTAACCGTTGCACCTAACGTTTGCGCATGCGTTTATTAAAAATAATTGCATTATGCGAGTCCGATGCGAATTGTGTGAGTGGATGTAGCGTACGTAGTGTATAATTCACGCTTCCATCCAATTGTGTCATATGATTGAGTCGTGTATTGTGTGGTAGAATTAAATTACGAATAATCATCATTGTAGTAATAGCCGAATATCGAGAGCTAATTCGAATCGCCGAATCAAAGTCTGTACGAAATAATTGCCATCTCCACGATGCGGAGCGTACTTAATACCGAGAGAGAGGAAGACAACTGACGCAACTTATTGTAGAATTTCCAAAATTTCCCTTATTCTAATAACCTGTCCCGCTACCGCGTAATTATCGCGATCAACTGCACGATTATTATTATTATTTGTCAAGAGTCTCGACTCCAGATTGCAATAAATTTCTTTTGTTCAAGTTCGCATTCTTCTTTCATTTGTATTTGTCAACCCATATCTATCGCTTTTTGTTAATTCTATCACGATATTACAGCATTCATACCTGCTCCTCTACTTAGGTTAGTCAGCCAGTTAGTGGCGGATTCCGATAATCAGTTCTTCGATATTTTGTTGCGTCTCGCAAACTATACGCAACTGATACAAAAGATTGTATCTGACGCCCAATTTTCGATTTTCGTGTTTTTACTCGGTTTTCAATATGGCACACGTAGACGGCATTCTCAACATTCTGTTCTTATGCGTTAACCTTTTCTTTTTTACAACGACAATTCCATATCACCCATTCGACGAATTAATTTCCGTTCGTCGGTGCAAGATATATCCGCGTGTCGAAGAAAGAGAGAGAGAGAGAGAGAGAGAGAGAGAGAGAAACGGCAAACGCGAACGGTGAAAGAGGAAAAAGTCGTTACAACACCTACAAGAACATAAGTCTCAAAAGTCCCAATATAATAAGAGAAAAGCAAGAATATATTATAAACGATCTAAAATATGTCTTACTAAATGCAATATATTTTATAAATAAAATTACAAATGTGTAACTGAAAAAACATATATAAAGCAAATAATCAGATACAGGATAACAATCCAAATCAAAAAGTCCTGAATCATTTTTTAATTTGAGCCTTTTTTCTTATTATATGATGTTAAAGTTATTCAATCAGTTATTTAATATTTGTCTATAGCAGAAAGCAGAAAAAGTACGGCGAGCATTGGAGAAGCGAGATGGCTTTCCGCTGTATATATTAATCATATAACAACGAAAAAAAAACTTAAATAAAAAAATGGTTCAAAACTTCTCGATTTTGATTGTTGTCCTATATCTGATGGTGTGCATATATGTTTTTTTAGTTACACCCTATAT
>JBCEZV010000072.1:12062521-12081626 GCA_039654365.1 Cataglyphis livida | reverse complement strand
TATATATATACATTCCATTTTAATAGTTGCAATTAAAATACTTTTAATTTAAATACTTTTATTTTTATATTAATATCTGTTTTACAATTTCAGCTTTTCGTATGCACATAAATAACAATTGCAATCAATATAACTTGCGATATTATGTGGTACAAGTAAGTTATATATTATAACTCATTTGTGTGTATGGTAATCGCTGTTCTCATTGTCATAAAATATGATAAGACCGTTGTTAGAAACTGTAAACACAATAAAATATTATTAAGAAATGTTGCACATCAAAAATAAAAAAATTAGATAGCACTACTTTTATTAAAAAAAAATATTTCTCACATTTGCATAATATTCTAAAGTGAGAGCGGGTAATAAGCCATTCATAGATATCAGAAGTGGTTTCCGGCTTCTTTGAAGCATCATGAAAATATTATTCTTCATTTTTTGTGATTTACCAATCCACGATGCGCTATAAACTGACCAAGCAAATTGTGTGCTCTGTAAATAGAAAAATATACTTAATTTGCATATCTCATTATGATTATATCTATAATAGATTATATATTGATATTTAAAAATGAGCGGACGCGCGAGGAGCGTCGAAAGAAACGAACACGAAAGAATAAAGACAGAACAAATGCAATGAGACTAGAATAATTTACTTTACAGCACAACATTTAATTTGAAGTAATTATGTACACGTATTTACAATGTTTTTGTTTTCAGAATAAATTCCGCGAACAATGGATCTTTAACAAGCGAGAATTATTAATAAGGTTCGCTTTACAATCCGCAAACTATGGAGACATGATAGGAATGATCTTATTAAAAATCATCTATCTCTTTTGAAACTGCTAATTGCTGCTAAATGACGTGTATAGTTTCGAGACTTGCTACAAAGTGTGTACCTCGCTCCTTCCGCATGGTCTATTTATTGGAGCAAGAATCTTTCTAGAAAAATCCTGAATTTTCTGGAGATTGACAAAACTTTCGGTGACAGTTTTTGCGTGAGGCACCTCGTTCATTCAGAAATTTTTCTAGGAAACGTTAACAATTACAAGTTATGTTGCCGTATTGTTATTACGCGCCGAGAACTGTCAGCTAAATGGCAGCTTGATTAAGCGCCTGTGTCGTCAATTATGAAAAGAATAATAAGTTATTGATGATAACCTGTTTAGTTTTACTGATTGAGCCAAACCATATTTTGTGACATCATCGAGCGTGGCAATTAGTAAGTGCTCGCCTCCTTTCTCATCGCTCTCTGCTCGATCTCGAATAAATTATAAAAATTATTATAATTATTATAAATCATTATAAACTTATATTTTATTATATATGCTTATTACTTTATAATTTTCTGTACATGCCATAGCTGAAAAAGTTATTTTATAAAAGTAACCCGTTACTATATGTTAACGTTGCTGAGAAATAGTAACGAGTCGTTACAATTTACCTTTCTTAATGTTAATACAAGACCAAGTTAAATACTCAAAATTAATATTTTTAAAAACATTATTTTTGATTTTATATTATAATATAACAAAAGCGATAAAATTTTGATAGTCATATTGCTATTGATACAATATATATAATAATTTTGATAATACTAATTAATTTTAATCAAAAATTAAAAAAGAAGTTGCAATAAAGATTTTTAAAGATTTATAAATGTTGTAAATCTAAATTTTAAAAAATCCTTATTATTCATTTTAATAGCTTCGAAAATACATTCAAAATCGCCTTTTTCACATTTTTAATCTTTATATTGCATTTATAAAATCCTGATAAAATATACTAATTTTCATAATCTCAAATTTTTCACCATTCACGAATTATCTATCTAAATATTTTTTATAAAATAAAAAGAAATAGAATACTAAAAATAGCTTTCAGTAATTTTTATGTAACGCCTCCCATACAGAAATTAATATATATTAGATATCTACTATATGTTTTCAATGTGCATTAGGGATATTCATGAATATGTAGAAAACAGCTATTAAATATACTTTAAATATCCAAGACCGCACTAGAGATCTCATAAATATCTACAGGATATGTAGGCTAATTCACTGGATATCTACATCAGTATTCAGTGAATATTGGTCTACATATTGTTGCGTCCGCGCGACGACTTTGAATTAAATCAAACCGCGCATGACACAATTGGCACTCACGCTCCGGGTCGTAAATAATAACACATAATTATATCCAAGAATGCAACAATATTTTGTGAATATTTATGACAATAGATTTGTATAGATTTCCATTATCTGTTGATTGAATTTTGGTCACGAAATGACTAATTAAACGTTCTAATTTAAGTTTCATGAAAGCATCAGACCGAAAATGATATATCACAATATCAATATATCACATCTTCGGGACGTCATTTTCTGATGTTTGTTTGACGATAAAATTAAGATCACTTACAGTAATAATATATAATTATTCATAATAATGATAACACATAATGTAATATCTATTATGAATAAATTTAAATAACTTGATTTATAAAAATTAAAGATTTTATTTATATGGAAGTTAACTTTTATTTTATATCTTAGCTAGATAATATCGAATTATTTTTACTTATTCCGACAAAAATTATTTGAAAAAATAAAAGTCGGACATTTTTCTGACTGATTTTCCATAAATCAGTTCAATATTTTAAATCCTCTATACGAATATTTGAAATCCTCAGACATTAAACTGATAGAATAATTATAATATTAGCCACATTTTGCAGACTTTATATATGCTTATGACAAAAACTTGAATACGGGTATGAATAGTGAATAGCGCGCCTCATAGAAATAAGCAAATGAATTATAATCTCAGACAAATTAAAAAAGGGTTTTACTTGGACAATCATAGGACGTCTTTAAAATAACATCTTTGACTGGTCTAAGAAATGACATCTTTTAAACGTCAAATATTAATCGTCTACGTCATAGGTAAAAAATAGATGTTATTATGTCGATTTTTGATTTAATAAATAATTTTGGTAGTTTCTTGGTAAACATGGATGTATGGATAACACGTAAATCTCTAATAATATTTTTGGCATCTACTTGGATATGTGAATATGGATATGTGAATATCTTCTTCTTGGTGAATATAGATATGTGGATGTTCAAGAACGATTCAATTCTAAGCGCGATGAGACGATAGGATTTTGCAGACGGACTGAACACAATGATAAATAAATACTCACGTATATTTTTTTTGTGTTTCTTTAACAATTATTCAAAAAATTAATAACGTTAAATAAAATCAATAACGTTAAATAACGATAATAAAGTATTTAGTTATCTTTGTACACTGACAACGGTGACGCAACACTAAATAATTACACGCAACAATTGTTACGTCCAGACTCTCGGAAGAATAAGTCACAAGGAAGGGTGCAACAACTGTTAAATAAATTTAAAATAGAATATTACGTCCAGACTCTCAGAAGGATAATCGCAAGGAAGGACGCAATAACTATTTTAAATATCGAAAATCCCGAAATCAAACGCCTTACAGGCGTAAGAATCGGGTCGAGCGAACTCGAAGGTTCAGAAAACAGATAAACGATTGGGTCGTTGTTATTCTGTTTATTCAAATGCTTGCTCGGTGGTTCCTTTTTAATCAGGGAATTTAATGCCTATTACTCGGGATGGGATTAAGTGCGCTCTTTTTGGTTTTTTGAAAAAGAGAAAAAGGGGTGAAAGAAATATTTTTAATTAATTATCAAACATTTTGGTTTATTAAAAAATATAAGAAAAAGTTAGATTTATACATGTACGTTTATACATAATAAGAAAAACTAATACTTATCTGAGCGTATGTGTGAGTGTATATGTATGTGTTCATTTATTCGCGGGTGTTATATTTATGCGCAGGACGTCGGTCAGAGTAAGTGAGGGAGTATATTCTATCGTTAATATTTAATTCTGACCGGTTATTATACAATAATTTTGTTAATATAGGTAAATAAAATTGAATAAATGTGTGTAGAATGGTCGCAAATATAAAATTGGTCGCTCGCATATGAGTTAAATTAGGTTTTTTAAAATTTTCTAAAACTTATTACAACTATTACGGAATGAGTTAATGATTTAAAAGAATAAAATATCTTACGGAATTGTTTTGATTTAAATAAAACACAAAAGAAAAAGAAAAAGAGAGGATTATTTAATCAGACTTACTTATTAAGAATAGCGATTCGGAGAGATGGCGAATTAGTGCGATGTTTCGCTCTGTGTCATATCGATCGCTCGATGCTCGTTGAAGGTAGGTTGCTCTGGAGATGACACCGCCCAGGGAACTGGTTGCACTTTCGCGCCGAGTTAAACCACAGAATAAAATTTAAAATAAAAATTGAACACGAGAACACAAGAAAAGGTTTTGAACACTAATTTGAACTGTAAGATGTGACCTGAACTGAACATTAATGATTGTAAAGATTGATCTGAACGTAATGAGCGTACGGAGCGTAAAGAAAACGAGGAGACTTAAGTTTCCTCTTTTATAAGGCCTTTTTAAGAGTATGTTTAAATTTTTTGAAGTAGAGATTCTCCAAGATTTGACGAATTAGAAATTGTGCCAGTGTCTTTGTTAGGCGAGGTGTTTCTTCTACTTTTTGTTTTTTTTCTTGAGGTGATCATCGATTGGTGAGTCTGATATCAGTTCAAAGTCCCTTGATTGTTGCTTTTCCTGGCAAACTCTTGCGCATGTGATTTGATTAGAAAAAGTCTTATTTTTTCATAATTAGGAAAATAATTATTTTCTTTATGATTACTTTTATCAAATGGTACGGCTCTATTTGTTAGGTATTTTTTTAGAAAAATTTATTATCTTTTCGGTACTGCTTTATTCTTCCGCCGGAAAATTCTACTGCAAGGGATATTTATCAATTTTTATTTATTCAAAAGAATCGGTGTGGTTTCATCACCGATCATCATCTTCTCGCCTCTTTCTCACGGTTACTCATACATATACAGTTATTGACAAGTGACTAAGAGTTTACGAAACGCGTAGCGTAGGATACTTTATTTATTAAACGATTCATTTTTATTATCAATAAACAATTGCCGCAATTTCACGGAAGGAAGGAATCATGGAGCCGCCAGGATGTAACACAATCATTAACAAAAGTCTTGAAATAATCGAGTATAAGCGGTTTTCCGAAGAATAAGTGATTGTCCTAAGCGGTGTAACTATGAGAAAAGCGGTTTGTCGTATAAAATAAGCGATAAATCGTTAGCTCTCTTATCGATAACTTTGCGCATTCTAAGCGGCCGGTGGCCTATACGTTATTGTATACGTCATTGACTCGGGCGTATCGGTTGCCGTGTATCGAAAGCTCAACCAAAGTTGTTTTCGTTACTTGTTTGCGACATGGACAATGTTAGCAACATAAAAACTTGATAGATAATAACATCACACTAGGGACTTCCGGTTACGTAGTGATAGAGAGATACATGTGCGAATACCTAGTAGAAATAAGAATATTAAGATAGAAATACCTAGTAGAAATAAGAACATTAAGATAGAAATACCTAGTAGAAATAAGAATATTAAGATAGAAAATTGAATGGTTAGTATATAGGGAGGATAGGGAGTATAGGGCAGAGTAAAGAGGAGAGAGATAAAGGGACAGAGAAGACATAGGAAAGAAGGGAGTTTTGGAAATTAAGCAGTGTAGCAGAAAAAGGAAAAGAAAGGAAAAGAAACAACAAAGAAATGAGGTTAGCGAGTGGAGAAGAAAAACAAAAAAGGAAGGAGAAAGATACCAGATATAAATAGTTGAGAAGAAGAACAGACAGATGGCGCTAATGACAGGAAGGACGGATAAAAGTAGAGCACAGACGGAAAGTAAGACGCTGGATAAGTGAGTAGGAGTAGGAAACGCTGGATAATAGACGCTGGATAAGGGAGTAGGAAAAAGTGATAGAAAAGATATACTTAAAGATGCAAGAATTTATAACGGAGCAAATGGACAAAATTAAGAAGAAATTAGCGGAGGATAGAAGAGTGAGGAAAGAGAAAAGGGAAAGAAAGAAGAAGATGTGGAACGAGGATAAAGAAGAATTGAAGAGGTGAATAATGGAGTTGGAAAGAATTAATGAAAAGAGAGAAAGAGAGTATCGTAAAAATAATATAGTTATAAAAGGAGTAAAATGGAAAGCAAGTAACATGGAAAAAAAGG
Organism: Cataglyphis livida; assembly: GCA_039654365.1. Taxonomy (NCBI): domain Eukaryota; kingdom Metazoa; phylum Arthropoda; class Insecta; order Hymenoptera; family Formicidae; genus Cataglyphis; species Cataglyphis livida. Next base: position 12,075,433 of record JBCEZV010000072.1, on the reverse strand, counting down.
TAGAAGAATTCGTAAAAGGAAATTTAAAAATAGAAGTGAAAACGAAAAAGGCATATAAAGTAGAAATAGAAGAAAACAAGGAAATTGTAATAGCAAATTTGGATAATTGGGAGCAGAAGAGGGAAATAATGAATAATAAGAGGAATTTAAGGCCAGGTATATGGATAGAAAATGATTTGATGAGGGAGGAGAAAAAGGTGCAGGGAAAGCTAAGAGCATTGACAAGAGAGGAAAAAGAGAAAGGAAATAAAGTAAAGGTAGAATATATGAAGATATATATTGAAAATAGCATGTACAGATGGAATAAGAAAGAGAAGAAATTAAAAGACAAGAGTAAAAGATAATGAGACAACGACAGTGGAAATGGAAGTAGGGGGATGGGAAGGTTTAAAAATTTGTTTTTGGAATATAACGGGTCTGTTGAATAAATGTGAGGATACGTGGGAATTTTTAGACGGATTTGATATATTAGGATTGACAGAAACTTGGTTAGATGAAGAAGGATGGAAGAAAATTAAAGGAAGAGTGTCAAGTAAATTTAGATGCCACTGTATGCCGGCAAGAAGAGAGAATAGAAAAGGAAGAGCAAAAGGGGGAATTATAACAGCTGTTAATAAGAGTTTACAAGAGGTAAGCATTAGGGATATGAGTTATCAAGCAGTGGAGATAAAACTGAGATATAACGGAAACAGATGAAGAATAATCACGATATACAGTCAAGACGTAGAAGAAATCATGCAAACAATAAAGAAACAAATACAAGAAAAGAAAGAAAAACATCTAGTGATCGGAGGAGATTTCAATGCAAAAACGGGTAACGGGGGAGAACCAATGAGAGAGAAAGATGATAAGATAAGAGAAACGAGAAAGTCAATAGATAAAATGGTAAATAGAGAAGAAAGGCTATTAGTAGAAAAAATAGAAGAAAGAAGTTGGATGACTTTAAACGGAAGTTTTAATAATAAAGAAGTATGGACGTATATCAGTGAACGGGGAGCATCAGTAGTGGACTATGTGATAACAAATGAAAAGGCTGAAGAAAAGATCAAAATGATAGTGGAAGGAGATAGAACGGAATCAGATCATGTGCCATTGGAAGTGGAATTGGAAGGACCAGAAACAAATATAAGGCAGGAAACAAAAATTAAAGTTATTGAAAAAAGTGATTGGACAGAAGAGAAAAGAGAAAGTTATCATGTAAAGTGTGAAGGATGGAAAAGCACGCAAATAGAGAATAATAATATTTGGAAGGAGCTAAAGAAGAAGGTAAAAAGTTCAATTATGAAAAAAAGAAAAGAAGATATTGTTATGGAGACTGGGCAAAAAGGAATGGCATAGTAAGGATTGGAAGAGAGAGAAAAGATATTAAAGAAGTATTTAAAGAAAATGTTAAGGAAAATGAAAAAGGGTAAGATTAGTCGTGATGAATATGTTAAAAAAAGAAAAGATTACAAGATATGAAGATGCGAAGAGGAGAGGAAGAAGCACGAAAAAGAAGAAGAAGAAAAGATAAATAATATCAAAACGGAAGCGAGGCATAGAAGTATATAAATAAATATGGTAAGGAAAGAGAAAAGATTGATGAAGGTATAAAATTGGAAAGCTGGAAAAATTTTTTTATGGACTTACTGGAAGGAACGAAAAGAAGAGTTGTATTAGAATTAGAAGAAGAGAAAGAGAATGAAAAAGAAATCCAGGATTTGTCAAAGAAAGAGCTGATAAGACAACTGGAGAAACTGAAAATGGCCGGGCACCGGGGAAAGATGATATAGAAAATGAGGCGTGGAGATGTATGCCAAAGGAAATAAGGGAGGTATTATAGAAATTGTTAAATAGTATATGGAGAAATGGAGAATTATCGGAAGAATGGAATAAAGAAATAATTAGCTCGATTTACAAAAAAAGGGAGAAAAGTGAAGTAAAAAATTACAGAGGAGTAACTGATGGATACGGCTTACAAAATATATGCAGGCATTTTGAACGAGAAACTAATAAGAACAATTGATAAGAAATTGCAGAAACACAATTCGGATTCAGAGCTGGAAGAGGAACAATGGATACGGTGTATGTATTGAATTACACAATAAATAAAGAACTGAGAAAGAAAGGAGGAAAGATATTTGTGTTTTTTGCGGATCTAAGAGCGGCATTTGATAAAATAGATAGGAAGAAGTTAAATGAAAGGATGGAGAAAATAGGAGTAGAGAATCATCTAAGAAGAAGGATCATGGAAACATACAAGGAGACAATAAATATAGTGAAAGTAGGAGACAGAAAAACAGAAGCTTTTTGGACGGAAAAGGGGGTGCGTCGGGGGTATCCGATGAGCCCTTCACTATTTAATATATATCTGGCGGATCTGGCGGATGAAATGAAGAAGGAACAGACAGGAAGAGTAACAATAAGTAAGGAAAAATGTTGAACGATGACGTATGCAGATGACATTGGTATTGTTGGCAAAGAGCAAGAAAGAATTAAAAGGAATGCTGAAACGATTTAAGAAATACTTAGAAAAAAAGGAACTGGTTTTAAGCCCAGAGAAGTCAAAGATAATGGTGTTTGAAAATGGAAGAGGAAGAAAGAAGAATAGAGAGTGGAAATGGGGAGAGAAAAGCATAGAAAAGGTCAAGGAAATAAAGTACTTAAGTTATATATTACAAAAGAACGGAAAAACAGATGAGGGAAAGACTCAAGAGAGCGATGATTGCTATGAAGAAGACATGAAGCATAGGATAGAGGCTTTTTAAGAACGACTATAGAAGAAGAGCAAAGATTTGACGCTTTAGTAGGCAGTGTAGCGTTATACGGAGCAGAAATGTGGGAATGGAAGAACGAGGTTAGACTAGATAGGATCAAGAGGAAGTATATCAATGGATATTAGGATTGGATAGGAGAACGCCAAATTACATTTTAATAGAAAAGACGAAAATGATAGAACTAAGAATAGAAGCAATGAGAAAAGTTATTAAATATGAAGAAAAGGCAAGAAATTCCGACAAGAAAATAGTAATCGAATGTATAAAAGACTTAAAAAAAGAGAAAAAAGAAGGAGAAGAGAGTAAATGAAAGCAACAAGAACATTATTAAAAAGAATAGGAATGGAAAAAAAAGAATTAAAAAAGAAGAGAGAAGAAGGAAATCAGGAAATAGTTAAAATAATACTGGAAAAGATTTGGAGAAAAGAGAAAAAAGAAGGACAGAAGAAAATAAATGAATCATACAATAATATGTATAAGGACATAATTACAGAGGATTTGCCAAAATATCTACAGGGGAAGAGGAAAAGAAAGGATAGGTGTCTAATAGCAAGATATAGATGTGGAAATGAGATGAAAGGAGATCAATACTGAAGGGAAGCAGAGGATAGGATATGCAGAATATCCGAAAAAGAGAAAAAGAGTATAGAACATGTGATAAAGGAGTGCCAGGCGACCAGGAATGATATGCAAATCAGCGAGTTTCTGAGAGAAGAGGGGAAAGGAATAAAAATAATGAAAAGAATTAAACAGGAAAGAGAAAAGAAAGAAAAGAGGTCAAAATTAGGTGGACGGAGCACAAAGTTTTTAAAAGTTTAAAAGATTAAAAAATTAAAAGGTTGAAAGATTAAAAGGTTAAAAGACTAAAAGATTAAAAGAAGGAAAGAGATAAATTAAAATAAATAAATTAACAATTTACAATTTACAATTTATAAGTTATAAGTTATGAGTTATAGCTTATATAATGTACAGCGTAAAACGTATAGTTTATAGTTTAGATTTCATGTTTCATGTTTTGTTTGTATTATGTTTTATGTTCCACAGAATTATAAATGTTATAAATGTTCAAATATTCAAATATTTATTTGTTGAATGAATGTAATGAAGATTGTAATGAATACTGGAAGCCATTTGAAGCCGCAAGGTAAGGATTATATAATAAAAATAATAATAAATAACATCACACTAAAAAAACTCACAAAGTAAAAAAAGTACATCAAGTACATAAAAAATGTTTCTTGTACGCAACAAAAAGTTGAAAAGATGTTAAAGTTGAGAAACTATTTACCTGCATTTTGGCCTAACCATTCGAAATGAGCGACACAATCATATATGATCATGTCACTAAAGGATCCCCTCCAAAAAACCAATCAAACAGGAGGCAATAAAAGATACCACCGCGAATACGCGGCGAGCAGTCATGATTAACGATTAATATTAAACAGTACAGCGATCAACCTAATTAAAGGAATCGCTAGTCTAGCCGCGACTCGAGCGAAGACGTAACCCTACACTGTGATACAGCAGCTGTGAAGGGGAACGATAGCAAAAAGAAGTGACTCAATCTATACAAATAAAATTAATTTATTTGGAGAAGGATTATAAATTTCTAAAACACCGGCTCCCGGCCCGATCCTCGACTCCTTAGCCCTTGGTGGCGAAAACCTAAATTTCCAGTGCCTCCCCTCGAGGCACAACAATTTTTTCAACTTTCGGTTACGTATAAAGGATATTTTTTATGTAAACGTGGCGTACTTTTTTATCTTTGTGAGGTTTTTTTAGTGTGATTAAATTGTAGACATTTTTTAAGAACTTTTGCAATCGCGTGTAATGAGGTACATATTACGAACTATGACAACACGAATTATTATATACCTACTCGCTCTCTCTGTATAAATGATAACAAAGTGAGATATTCTATATGCAAAACAATAGCACTATATACAGGATGTCCTGCAATGATTGTGCCAATGTTTGTGAGCAGGTACAGCACAGTAAACTGAATAGAAGTCCTTTATCATTTTTTGTAACATTTAATAAAAGAATTATTATTAAGTAAAGTCGAAGAAAGATCGAGTATACGTCTATTAGATGTCGGATCCATCTAGTCTAGAACAATATCTGAAAATATCTATGTTAGATGTCATGTAATTTTGTGTAATTACATTTTTAGACTCAATTAAACTTAATATTCACACAAGAAAAATATATTATTTATAAAACACTCTTCGGACTGCAAGTCATCTCTTGACATCTAATAGGCATCTAATAGATCTTTAAATAAACGTTAATGCAATATGTATGTAGCATCATAATAAAAATTTTGTTGGAAAATTAATCTCAAAATATATTTGTGGTCACATACACTAGAATTCACTTCGTATTGTTAAGATATTTTTGTCAATATATCATATGAGTCTGGAGATTGACGATGTTTCTTGTTATAACTAAAGAGAGATAGAAATAGCATATGTCTGTTTTTTTTGCCACCTGCTGAGTGTACAATTATATCAATAACCGGTAGTACAATTACATCAATAACCGGTTATTAATTGAATGAATATTATTATTTTACGGAAAAATCGCTAGTGATTGACTGTCTCAGATTTATAGTTCATTTGCTTATCGCTATGCAGCGCACTATTCACTTTATACATTCGAAATCAAGTTTTTGTTATGGAGTGTATATAAAGCCTGCAAAAGGCAATTAATAACAATATAACAAATATTTCTGACAATTTAATTTTTGATACTTTCTCCACAGGAAAAGTCAGATATTGATTTTTGAATTCAGAATTAATATCAGAATTTTTGGAAAATCGAACAGATAAATGTCCGATCAGATATAAAGTGTCTAAATAAATAGAAGTGGTTCATTACTGTCTACTTAAGATATAAAATAGATATTACATTTGTAACGATGCGTCACCCCGTCGGGGTGATCGTTCCCGACACGTCGCCCGTCGGAAGTCTGCCGCCCGGCGAACACCAGCCGGGCAAGGGCAGAGGCGCTTAGCGCCCTATTTTTAATAAACAATAGGTCGGAGACGTAAACAACCGACCTCCGAGCAGCGCCGAGCGCTGCCGGAAAACGCCGAACACCGTAGACGGCAGAAACCCCGCGCCGCTACCCCCACTTTGAGGGGGACGAGAGCAACGTGGGTGCCGTAACCGAACGGGTATAAAAACCCGACCGATCATGGATCTAGACCAGACCGGTAACCGAATCCGCTCGAGCAGTACGCACAAGACACTTCCAGAAACCGCTCCAAAATCGTCGAAAGACAGAGAACCGGGGGTTGACGTGTTGGCAGCCTCCGTCGAGAATTCTCGATTATCTGATCCAGAGACGATTCCCGTCCAAAACCATCGTAAAAGACAAAGAGTGGACGAGTTCTCCGCTCTTCTCGAGTCTTACGGTCCTTACACCTGACCGTCCGAACTCCGCGCACGATGCCTCCCTCGAACCCCGTCTGGAAACACGCGCCGCGTCCTCGACACCGACGCCCGCACCAACTGCAGGCCACCGCCCTGCAGTTCGCGCCGATCATCCGGCGACTACCATACACACTCTTACGCGCACCTGTAAATATCGCTTCGCGATATATCGAAGTCGCTCACCGCACGTACCGTAACAACACGCGCCTGCCTTACCGCACGCACCGCGCGCCTACTAGCTCGCACCGCCAAAACACGCGCCCGGCTCACCGCGCGCGCCCCGCGCTACGAAGCGAAGCACTGACGAGACGCATAAAAACCAGTCTAGCCTGGCGTCATAACAGTACGATTGTTAAAGGCAAGCACTGCGTGAAAACCGTAAATAAATAGTCAACAGCAGATTGTAATACCTGACCATTGCCCTCGAAAGGCAAATAAACGACGTATCTCAATCAAACGTCTCTTACTGTGTTTCACCCCTTCACGAACCTTGATACTTTCTTGCTACGTCACTGTCAACCTGTCCACCAGCTCCTACGCCGTTTTCCATTCCTTCACACGTAAACAAAAATACGCTTAGGTCGAAAAATATCCACGATGAGATTCACTCCAAGAAAAATCCAGTCAAAAATTCCAGAAACTGTCCAACAGCCCGGTAAATTGACCAATACAAAAACTGCTTGTATCAAAAAGTCAAGCAGAGGAAGCCCTTGACAGATTCTAAAAAAGAATTATCGGGACTTAAGGGGACTTACAAGACAGTCTTCAAGCACGGCATTGTTAAATCTTTCAGGTATGTCAGAGAGAGGCAAATAATACTGATCCAATGAATAGCTCGAGAGTAAATGCACTAAGGGCTACGGTAAATACTGAGGCTGTGTTTAGGCTGCTTTTGTCCAGTAAGGAAACACTGGAAAAGAGGAATTATCAAGTCGGTTTTTCGTGCATGCAGAGATGCTTTCATGGAAGTATCCACGGTTTTGACTAGTTTAATTGATGAGAGATCAGCATCTGCGAGCTGTACGGCGATAGATATTAAGAAGGTTGTTGTGGAGATGCTAGATGACTTTAATAAAAAAGCAATAAATAATGTCAGGACTAACATTATTTATGCAGGAGCTTCAAGTGAGAAGAGCAAATTATATGCGTCTGTCGTTGGTGCTTCAGGATCTGAGGAACGTGTCTCGCGGGGTGGATGTGTCTGACACCACCAGCTTTCTGGTTGTGCCAAATGAGAATAAGAGGGATAAATACGTCTCATCTCAGGTCAATAAAAATCTCTTGTGCAAGGTCTTAAAACCGGCCGACTGTGGTTTAAAGATCAAGAGGATATCTTATGCACGAAATTATGGCGTCAGAATTGAGGTATTCTCTCCTGATATTAAAAAGATCAAGACTCACCCTAGCCTTGCAGAAGCTGGATTGACGATGCGTGAGCACATGAAATTGAATCCTAGGCTTATTATACACGGAGTTCCTGCTGATATGTCGGCTAAAGAAATTGAGGATGAGCTTCTAGCCCAGACCCTGAGTAATGCTGCAAATGACGTGAAGGTTGTTTATATTTTTACGCCAAAACAAGATAGGCGCATTACCAGCTGCATATTGGAAGTAACACCAGCGGTACGAAGAACCTTACTCGGATGTGGACGAATCTATCTGCGCTAGTCTGCCTGCTCATTTACGGATCATATTCGAATTGTGCAGTGTTATAGATGTCTCTCGTTTGGTCATATTACGAAAGATTGCAAAAGTAAATCCGCTTGTTGCGGATATTGTGCTGGGGCTCATGAGATGAAGACCTGCAGAAACAGAGATCAACCACTTAAGTATCTGAACTGTGAGCGTCATCATGTATCTCATGGTGACTTGACCCATTCCGTTATGGATGCTGCAAAATGTTCGGTACTCGGTAGAAAAGTTAAGGACAAAATAGCCAATACCAGCTATGAATAATATTCAGAATGACTTTGAGGACCTTAAAATTTGCTATGTAAATTGTCAATCGCTCTTCGTACATCTAGAGTTTTGTCACTACTTCTGCAGTGCTGACTTTCACATTATCTGTATGTCGGAGACGTAGCTTCGGCCTGCTATTACCGATACTATGATCAGACTGCCTGGATATTCTCTCTTTAGGTGCGATAGAGTTGGAAGATCTGGAGGTGGAGTGGCATTTTATTTGGAGGATCATTTTTGCACATCCGTTCTTTGTTGTTCTGATTAGTCTGTTACGGATAGACCAGAATTTATTATGGCGAAGATCATATTCAACGATAGATCTTAACTCTTGTTAGCAGTGGTATATTGACCTCCATACTCAGGTTATCTGAACAAGTTTTTCCAGTCATTTTTGGATTTCCAGGCTATAGGCACTCAATCATCCTAGGAGACTTCAATGCTGACATGAATCAAAACACTTTTAATAGCCAGCAGCTTAGCTCCTTCATCTGAGTCGAGCTTATATCTGGTGCTGTTCACTCATCACCTGAAGAACTCCAGCACGTTGTTAGATCTGTGCATTATCGATGACAAAAATATGCTCAAGGAATTTGGTCAGCGTGGAGTAGCATTTCTATCAGCACATGATCTTATTTTTATAAGGTACGGGATTAAACTGCAGCGTTGTCATAGGAACCTTATAGTTTGTAGAGATTGGAGTGGCTTTGCAGCATCTTTCCAGTCTGATGTTGGTGATCGACTGGACTGACTTGTTGGTCTCGGATAATATGGATGAAAAGATTAATATTTTTTGCACTAAATTACTCAACATATTTAATGCGCATATGCCTTTGAGACGACGATACTTCAGGAATTTGTCTATACCATGATTGACTGATGGGATCCGTACGGTGATGCGCGATAGAGATCTGGCCAGAAAAACGTGGCGCTATATATATATATATATATATATATATATATATATATATATATATATGTAAATAAATAAACAGATGTCTCTATTTTTCCGCAATTATAACCGTATTATGCATCATATACATATTATGCACACATATACACAACATTGTCCTCGAGACGTATTTACACACTCAAGCGAATAATTGTACGTGAACGCACTTTGAAGAACAAATCGCTTTTCGTGTGTTCGTGCGAGTGTACGTACATGAGCGTCTAAAATCAAAGAACAACGAAAAATATCACAATTCTGATACTCATTATTCATACCTCAGGATTAACTGCATCAATCTTATTCAAACTGGTCGCAATAGAATGTTTGCATCTATAGTGTACTGAAAAGTGCCGTTAGAGTTTTGACGGCTTTAGTTCCTAAGATATTTTAATCGAAAGTTTATTTGACGTAAAATTCCGAATAAGCTACTTGGTAGCGCCGCGGCTCCTGTACGTAGACAAATCATTGAAGTTAGAAAATTATTTTTTATATATTTGGCGTTGCGACACTTCCGCGTCGCTTGACCTTTGAAAAAGAATCAATCATCCCCACTTTATTGAGAATAGCGATCAAGCTACTAAGGAATCCATTTGTTTCAATTTTTCAGATATGTATAAGACACATACGTGTTGAGAATTCTTTGGAATCCACAGCGAGACTGTTTGGTATATGAAATTATCATACTACTAGCAGAGAAAAAATCACGAAGCGTTCTATGTTAACATAAATTGCAATTACTATACGATCCATTTGGACTTTTAGACTAGGTTATTATCAAGGCTAATATATTGTTTTAAGTTTTATGGAAACTATAGTTGACATGGGACGAACCAGTTCGGTGAAAACCTGTACTGAACGGAAGTCTTTTCGAAATTGTCTGCAGGAACTGTACAGCATTATATTCCATGACAGAGCTGTACAGTCCAATTTACAAGTTGACATTTACATGGATTCGCTGATGTGAGTGAAGCTGCTTATGGAGCTTGTTTATAAATAAGATCACCAAATTCTGATCAAGCTAACAAGATGGTATTAGTTGCTCTAAATCGAGAATCACATCAATCAAAAAACTTTCATTGCCGAGACTAGAACTATGTGCAGTTTTTGTTAGCGCAACTTTATCAAAGAATTTTAAAGGCGTTGAACGTGTCCTTCGACAAGGTCATCTTATGATTTGATTCGACAATAATTCTGCAATGAATAAACATTCAAATTCACAGATTAAAAACATTTGTAGCCGTGTCTTTATTATTCATAAAATCAGCGCGCAAGTGGAATGAAGACATAGGACAACCCTGCAGATCTAACTTTTTCGGAGAGGGACTTCATCTCTCTTATTAATAATATTTTATGGATTAAAGGAAATTAAATCCAAGATGGCTCGCGGAACATATATATAATTGGTCTAATTTCATTCCAATGCCGATTGAGATACCGAAGAAACGGTCAACGATTAATTTGAAGACGGAGCAGAGATTTGACATACCACAACAGTTCTCAACGATTACTATGCTTCGCAGAATGGTGACATGGTGTCTTAGATTCATAAGCAATTGTCGTACAAAAAACAAAGTTCGAGGTAATCTATCTAGTTTTGCTAAATTTGGCAATGAATAATATTTGTTAAGCTTGTTTAATTTAAGTCTTTTGCCTTTTGCAAGCGATATCAAGATTAGAAACAAACAGATCATTTAAAGGTAACCAACTTTTACTTTTTTACATCTGTTTTTAGATTCAACAGGATTCTTCGAGTAAAAAGTAGCATAGGCGGATTTAGTATGAGAATAAGCATCAAATTATCTTGCCAGACCGACATCATGTAACAGAATCATACAAGATGCTTTTAATTCGTTTTTGCATGCGAGTCTGCAAGCTACTTTATGTTACATAAATCAAAAATTCTGGTCAATACATGATAAAAATTGTATTAAACGGGTTATTCATGAATGTATCGTTTTAAGGCAAAGCCGAAATTGGTTGACTATGTGATGGGTTACCTTCCCAAAGATCGATTTAATTGCGTGCGCCCTTTTGCCAATGCAGGCATTGATTATTGCTATTTTTTCTGGATAAAAAAGAAAAAGTAGGGTAACCGAAATAAGGTCAAAGTTTATGTTTCTATTTTTATATGTTTCTCAAACAAGGTTGTCCATTCAGAATCAGTTAATGATTTGATTACGAGGGTTTTTATAGCTGCACTTAAAAGATTCTTTTCCTGTAGGGGGGCTCAAATCAAAGGCTCGACGACGAATACTGGAGAGATGGGAAGAATACCTCTCCGACCTTCGAGTTAACTCGGGCAGGCGCGCCGTCGAGGCCATCCGTCCCTATTTATTTAAATAGATGGAAAGGGCCAGTGGCGAAGTGTCGTACCATGACGCAGATATTCACAGGACACGGATGTTTTGGGGCCTACCTGTCGCATTGGTCGCGAAGACAGAGCACGTTGCCATCACAGTGACGGGGACGAGGACATGACGCAGCACATGTTGGAATACTGTTCAGCCTAGGCAAAAGAGTGTTCTCGGCCAGCAAATGGGGAGAGATCTTTCGTTCTCGGGCATCATTGAGTCGATGTTCGAGAGCGAGAGCGGTCTCCTCCTTTTTGAGGTAATAATGCAGAAGGAGGAGAGCGAACGAAAGAGGAAACGGCCCTTACCTCCCAGGGCCAACCCTCCCGTAGAGGAGCGACGGGTGGTGACCGGTGAGGGAGGGGGGACGGAGAAGACCTACGAGTCGGATCCGCTGGTCCGCCAAACCGCGGCTTCGCAGAATACGCCGCACGAATCTTCGGGAGGGGGAGGAGGCGTGCAAATGTCCCGCCCTCGCAAAGATACTGGGTCTCTAAATACTGGGGAGCGCACACGGAGAAAAGGCCGGCGCAGATCCAGTGGTGCCAGAATGCCCACGCTAGCAACACGCAACTGTAGTGGAAAAAATAACGCATACAAGCGAAATTGCGTACATGTGATGTGCAGAACCGCTACGCGGTTTCGCTTGTGTGCGTTATTCCTTCCATTACAGTTGCATGTTGTTAGCATGGGCACTCTGGCATCACTGGCAAAGAACCTGCATTAAAAGAACCTCTCAGTATCACTATTGACGTGGTACCGAAAAGTTTTGGCATACCTTTATATTTCTATTCTATACTGTTTTACGGATAAATATCATATATGCGTATGATCATGTACTCTATATTATAATGTTAGGTTATCCATCATTACCACATTGTAATACACAACAGTAAATATGATTGATTACCACATTGTAATACACAACAGTAAATATGATGAGATTTGATAAAAAAATATCCGATCTTATTTTTTTGTTGCATCAATTAGCTACAGCCCAATAGGATTAGCATGTAATCTTGGATCTTTGTACATGCATGACTTTTTATCAAACCGCGCAGCTCTTTAATTGCTGCATGCAAACGTAATAGTTGCAAGTATATTCAATGCATTTCGTGTTTCCAGCTAAAATGAGCAAACATGTTCAGCAAAGAGATTGCATTAAATTTTGTCAAAAATTTGGTGATACGCAATCAGAAACAATTGAAAAGATACAAAATTAACAAAATTTAATGCAAGTATTGATTCTATAATTCAAGCAAAAGAAAAATTACAAAAATGAACGAATTTATACTAGAAAATTTATAATTGTAGTGATCCAAACCTAATAAATTTGGTTATTTTTGTAATTTTTACTTTTGCTTGAATTTGTTACGTCTGGACTCTTTAAGAGCCAGCGGGAGGGCGTAACCTACTTAACTCCGCTAGACAAACGCTAGACAGCGAGTGTCTCGGA
>JBCEZV010000072.1:12048604-12059380 GCA_039654365.1 Cataglyphis livida | reverse complement strand
GAGAGAGAGAGAGAGAGAGAGAGAGAGAGAGAGAGAGAGAGAGAGAGAGAGAGAGAGAGAGAGAGAGAGAGAGCGGGCGAGAGATTGATATGAGATGTATGAATGAAGGTGTAGAGAAAGGAGAAGAAGCGTGATATGAACCGGAAGCGGAGGTCTCAAATTAGAGTAAGGCAGATAGAGATGTGTGTGTGTGTGTGTGTGTGTGGATAGGTGAAAATAGGTAGAGAGTAAGTTAGGTTAAGTTAGAGATAAGATAGTTGTTAAGTTAGAGTTAAGTTAGATGTAAAATAATTGTAAGAGATTGTAACCACAAGGGAAATCAATAAAGCAAATCTAATCTAATCTAATCTACAACGTATACACTTTTTTATTTACATAACAATTATAAGGTGGATTTTGCTTTGCTTTATAAAGTACATGCGTGGACGCAATAGGTTCTGCCCTCTCTACGGGAGGCTCCACTTGTGAAAGATATAACCTAATTACCAATTCTATTCTGTAACCAATTCTATTTCTGATTTAAAACTAAAATTTATGCTTCTGTTTAAGCTTATATTAATGTTTCATAACTTTAATTATGATTAACAAATTGTGATCGCGATTTTTATCAGGGTCACTCAGGATGATGATATATATCAAGGTCAAAGTCATACATAAGGTTGTTTTCTTTCTGCATAACATTTCGCAAACATTTAAATTAACTAAGAATGATACTATCCCCATCATCTTATTTTATTAATATAAAAAAAGGGGAACGAGAGTGACAATTTTTTTTAATAACAATTTTTTTTTCAAAATATGTGAGTTTTAAAAAATTTCATTATGTCGCCCCTATATTGAAGATTTACTCTATATTTTAATAAGCAGAAAGACATTTTTTTTCTTTCTTTCCCATTCTTTCTCTCTCTTTTTCTCTTTCTCTTCTCCCTCTTTTCTTTTTTAAGTACAGTAAATTTATCTAAAAAGTGATATTTTTATAAAAATGCTTAAATTTTTTTAACAGTTATATTGAAATACTACAATAATACTATTTGATAAAATTGTTACAAAGATTTAAATTTATGTATGCTTTTTGCTCAGCCAATTTATGTTGTTTAAATATATTGTTATTATATTATTATCCAAAATTATATTTTTTTTATACATGTATACACTTTATAACAACATCAAAGATTTGCTTTAAAAGCGTAAAAGATTTCAGAAAATATGTTTTATTTTGGATTCCAATCAAAGTATAAGTTTTTTTCTAAGAATTGCTCTAATCAAAATAACAGTTCTCTACAAAAAAAAAAAATTAAAAAATATAAAATTAATGCTATGCAAACCTCAAAAATGAGCTAAAGGTCAATAAAATACGAATATTAGTCAAAGAAGAAAATCTTTTTATAGATTACACAGATTAATAAATCCTTTCCCACAGTTAAAATACATATAGTAAAAAAGTTGGGAAGTAGTGATTTCAAGTAAAAAAACAAAAAATATATTATATTATTGAAATTTGGCATCAATAGTTACTTAATATAAATGTTATGCAATTAGTATGTGCAAAACAAGTAGCCTACTTTTTTTATATATAAGAATATTTTAATAAACTATTAAAATTAGTTTAGAAATCTACTAAAACAGATTTTTACATTGAATGTAATCATACAATGTGTGTGTGTAAGATTGAGGCATAAGAGTAAAATAGAATAAATCATTTTATATCAAACATAATTCAGTTCATTAAAGAATCTTTTTTTTCTACTCTATCGCCAGAATATCATTCTAAAATATATTATATAAAATTATTTCATTTAAAAAAACAATGTTATTTCTCTATCCTGCTGATAATACATGAAGTATCGATATTAATAAAGCAACAAATCATCAAATCTAAATAACAGGCCCGTATCTTACATATCATTTTATTGTTCATTCTGTTATTTATTATCTTAAGTTTTTATTATCTCTTATTAATATCTTAGTATTATTATCAATTATCATATAATATTTAATTACATATATAATTTTAATTATAATTTAAACATATATATGCACATGTGTATATACGCAAATATAAAATCGAAAAATGGGTGCTTGCTTTCTTTTCAAGCCATATCTCGGTAGTAAAACGATACGCTAGAAGAACAAGGACAGTAGACAATTGTCTTCTTTGTCTGACATTATCTTCCAACAATTGCATCCATGTGCTCAACAGAGTTTGTGCTTTCACAATATACACGATGAAAGAGAAAACGATAACGACGCAATCATCTCTCTTTGTCTAGCGATCAGTGCTCTACAAGTATAAACAATATCGAAAAATGGACATGAACAAAGATCGACAGTATTGAAATGTAGATGTTGCATGAACATGAACCAATCGGCTGTTTTATCATGGCTCCGGAAAGTGGATGTGGCCATATAGTTCCCGGCGGTGTAAAATGGATGTACGAGACGCTAATATACAATCTAGAAAAATCATATCTCTCTCTCTTTTTCTCTCTCTGTCTGTATCTCTTTCTCTCTCTCTCTCTCTTTCTCTCTCTCTCTCTCTCTCTCTCTCTCTCTCTCTCTCTCTCTCTTTTGACGGAGAAATTGAATCAAACTGTGTTCCACAGAAAAGTGAAAATTTAATAGAAAGAATTTAATCTTTAAATAAAGAAGAAATATTCATGTGTGCCTTGCTCAAGGAAGAATTAGGAAGAGTATTATCTACTGTGACTTTCTGTTATTTTCAATTATAAATTGATACGAAAAATCTAAGTGAATTGAAATGCTGATGGGCGCCATTGTGTGGGCGATTCATGTGAGTCAACGTATTTGGAGGAACTAAGTGGCGTTATCTTAACTAATCAGTGCCAGTAAAATAGTGTTCATTCTTATCAAATATCAATGAGCATATGATTGATGTGTTAAAGTACCAAATGTAGACAATGTAGGCAAAAAAGAGATTAAGACGAAAAAGAGACGTGTAAAGCTCTTTCATCCTTGCTGTCACAAGATAATAAAATGTATAATTTACGTGTATAATGAATGAGATAGTTCTTTGATCGTAAACGGAAGTATATACAGTAAGAACAGATAGAGATAGTGCTAAAGAATTACAATCAAATACTGAAAGCGACTAATCATCTGAAAGTAATATAGATGATAAAATTGATGCCATATATCAGTTGATAAGGGAAATAAACGATGATATAGGAGAAAAACAACCTAATTAAAAATGTCATAATCAAAGCTATTAATGAAAAAATGATTAAAGTAAGATATGAAATACAAATCTGGAAGAAAATCGAACTCGAATTACTTATATGTAAGGTAGTAAGAAATGAAATACAAAGAATAATCGATGTTTTATCAACTGTCTTATCAACGACAAAGTAGTATTGAACCTGATCCAGGGAAGAGAAAGATTTAAAGTGAGGCTGTATCAAAGAAATGGGAAACAGTAGTAATTATAAATCTTAAAGATGAAAATGCTGGCTCTAGGGATGTTATCAAAAAAGACGTTAAAAATAAAATTGATGTCTTTAAATTGGGTAACAAAAATGAGAACTGTAGTAAGAAAAGCAATTGCAATAGGGTGCAAAAATAAAATTCAAGTAGATAAATTGAAAAAAAAAACATATGAAAGATCCGAGTCAAAAATACGTAATTCGAGTTCCAAGAAAAAGAAAATTGAAAATTAAGATTTTTAATTGATAAAAAAAATAACAAAAATGAACAAGAATTCTGAAAGAAATTGAAGAACAAAATGGGTTCAGGAAAAATAGCGTGCATGAAAAAATTTTGCAAGTCAAAAAAGGAAAGATCTCAACGAACGACGATTATAGCTGAGGTAAATGAAGAGAGGGAACATATGCTAGAAGAAGAAAAACTGTAAGTAGGAGAAAAAATATGTAAGATATAGAATTATATAGAAATTTTAAGATGTTATAAATGTTGCGATTACTTCGCGAAAGATTGTATCAAAGAAGAAATTTGCGGTATAAGTGCGGGAAAGCATGCTACTAAAGGGTGTAGAAATGAAATAAAAAAATATGTAAATTGCGAGGAAAAAATTAAAGTCTTTAAAATTAAGAACTTGAATTCGGCGTTTAACACGGATTGTCCATGCTATAAAAGAAAAATGGAAAACCAGAAAAGTAGAATACACAGTATAGCAAAAAGTTAAAAGAAAATAATAGTAGGATTGTCTATCTAAACGCTCAGAGTTTTCTGAAATATAAAGACGAAATAGAGATATACTAGTAAGACAATTTAGATCAAATATATTAAAATTTACGGAAATGCACCTAACACAATTAATTGAAGATTATAAATTACAAATTAATGGATATGTATGTGTGACAGGAGATTCCGAGTCAAATCGAACGAGTGGGATATTATTATACATAAAAATATTAAATATGAGACAATGGCTATAGAGATATGTGAAAGAAATTGGTGAACAATTATATAGTAAAATTCAACATAAGAGATGCCTTTAAAGGCATATTATTATTGGTTTATCACTCGCCCAATGGCAATGATAGATTTTCTCGAGCAAGTGTGCAATAATGAACTATTGAATACCGTTATTATAATATTAAATATAGTTAAAAAAATTAACAGTTATCGTCAAAATAGATTAACTAAAATAATGAATTCAGTAGGTTTAAAGCAACTGATCAATGAATCAACAAGAACAGTAAACTCCTCTGAGATAATTGACTTAGTTTTTATTAATATGGAAATTGAAGTACATATAAATGAGCCAAAAATAACGGACTATTCAATGAGTGGTCTATTGAAATGTGAACCTGATATAAATAGAGAACAGAATAATTGTTTATAGAGATTATTAGCGTATATGGATGTGGAAAAGACTGGTTGATATCAGCATTAATAATATTATTATTACAAAAGATAGCAATATCAATACTTTGACAGACTCAGTTATAGATAAGATTATCAAATGTTGATACAGTTGTTCCCAATAGGAAAATTTAGCTGCAAAATAGGTGAGGAAAGCAATGGTTTTTTGATGAAATTCGATAGATTCTGAAGCAAAGAGATGAGGTGTTTAGGGCAGCACGAATAAGTAAACGTAATGTTGATTGGGACTTGTTTCAACAATTAAGAACGAAAGTATTGATGCATGCAGGAATATTAAGAAAAAGTATTTAGAGAATATTCTTGATAAAAATAAAAAAGATTCGAAGCGAATGTGGAGATTGAAACCTTCCGCGATAATATACAGAATGGCTGATAATAATCGCCTCATCCGTAATTTGCAGATAGAGGGGATTAAGTCAAACAGGAAAGTCCTTTATTATTTTTTTGTATAACGCTTAATAAAAGAATTATTATTAAGTAAAGGCTGGCCAATCATCGCCGATCTTTAGAATAGCGCATATTAGTGAGCCGCGTTGTGACAGCTGAATGCTCACGCACAAGACGCGTGGCTCACCGATGTGCGCTCGGTTAAAAATCAACAATAATTAGCCAGTAATTCTTTTATTAAATAAATAATTCTTTTACTCAATAATTTTTATTAAGTGTTATACAAAAAAAAATGATAAAGAATTTTCCTGCTTGATTTAATCCGCTCTGCACATTACGAGTGGGGCAATTATTATCAGACATCCTGTATATACGGAAATACAGTATAGGGATAAAATATTTAAAGATATAAATGATAGTAAACGTGTTTAATAGATATTTTATTAATAGTATTTTGGCATTTATAGAAAATGATCTTAGAATAGAGTCAGTAAGTGATATTAGATATACGAAAAGTAAGATATATTTGAAGTTTTCAATTTAATTGAAGTAGAAAGTTTAAATCGTATAGTCAATAAATTAGCAATCAAAAATGACACAGAGAAAAAATAACTGAAATAATGAAAATGATAGTTGCAAGATGAAGTTAAGGTTGTAAGTGAAAAGTTACACACATTTATAAGGAACACGCAAGTAACGCTTTGAATCTTGTGGCGCTTTCTTCAGAGATATGCAATTTTGAAGGATCATAATTTTCGCATTTATTTCTATAATGTTTTCACTATGTCTTACTTGCGTGTTTATGTTTTTTTGTTTACATTTATGTCAGTATATTTTCGCTAAAAAAAAAAAGACTGAGAAAAAAGAAGAAAAAGGGGAACAACATAATATTAGATAATAATACACAGTGCATTTAAAAAGTTCGAGGATTGATTTTTTTTCGGATATATTACAATAATTGCGCTATCTCTTGGTGCGTTACCGCAAAAAAGAGAAAAAATCAATAAAAAAGGAGGGTAACTCTCTCTTTTTCTCTCTATCCTTCTTTTTTATTGATTTTTTCTCTTTTTTGCGGTAGCGCACCAAGAGGTAGCGCAATTAATATATCCAAAAAAAAATCAATCCTCGAACTTTTTGAATACACTGTGTATTATTACCTAATATTATGTTGTTCCCCTTTTTCTCAGTCTTTTTTTTCTCTTTTGCTTATTCTTTTTTCCTTTTAAGTTTAAATAAAAAGTTTCCTTTCTTTTTCCTTCAATCTCTCTCTTCCCTTTTCTTCTTATTCTTCGTCTTCTTTAATTTTAAATTAAGCTTCCTTTTTTTCTCCTTTCTCTCTCTCTTAAAATTAAATGACATAAATATTATTAATAATATTTTATAATAATTAATAACTATTGAAGGAAAAAAAAAGAGAAAGAATATAAAATATTAGGTAATAATATTATATCCAATATTATTAAACATATTGTTAAATATTATTAATAGATTATTAAATATTAGTAATATTAATTGTTATTTAATTTTGTTAATATTATTTAATATTATTAATGTTATTTAATATTATTAAATTTTATTATAATATTAAATATTAAATTATATATTAAATTTTTTAAACGTTTAATTATTATTAAATTAATTATTATTAATTATTATTAAATGTTAAATATTATTATAGATAATAATCTTTTAAATGTTTTATTTAAAGTTAAAGAAAAGATGTAGAATAGGCAAAAAAATGGAGAAAAAAAGAAAAATAGAGAGAAGGAAGGAGACAAGGATGATTTATTTAAAATTAAGGAAGATGAATAAAAAGCGAGAGAGAGAGAGAGAGAGAGAGAGAGAGAGAGAGAGAGAGAGAGAAAGAAGGAAGAAAGAAGAAACATAATATTAAAAAATAATATTGTTTTATTTTTAATTATTTGTTAAAAATTAGCAATAAATATTATTATATATTATTAAATATTACTAACATTTTTAATGTTATTAAATAACTATGTCCACAATAAATAACCGAAGTGATTTGAAATTGGATTAAATAATTCAAAATACTTACTTCAAAGAATCAGCTAATTAATCATCTAGAACAAAAAATTGTGTTATATTTATAAAATTAATGAAAATTTAGTTTTTTGGCAAAAATGTACTAATTCAAATTTCATATGTGACTAGATAGTAGTAACAGATATGAATCATAATATTGATAAGAACATTTGCTTATGTTAATGTTGTAATTAATAGACCACAATATTGTTACGTCCAGACTCTTTAAATTCTGAGCCAGCCAGAGGGCGTAGCCTATCTAACTGCAAATAAACGCTAGACAACGTGTGTCTTGGAGACGAAGAAATTGACCAGCGCCTAAGACAGGTCAACGACCGGAAGGGTTGCTTTTACTCGGTCAGTAGGCCGTTTGTTCGGTAATCTCCTTTTCGGTAAAGGAACTAAATCTTGGGTCGGAGAAAACGGCCCAATATCCATAAGTGGAACTGGTCTTCGGACAACCTTTGTTGGTAGGGTTGTGGTTCCGGTTCGGATCGAGATGTGTCCTCGATCTCTGAGAATAATAATTTCTCCGGATTGAATCGGGAAGCTGGGGAGAGATGTGATTCGTCTTCGTTGTTGGTATCCCATAGTTCTTCGAGGGGATCTTATTGATTAAGGGAATGATGGGGGGAAGAATAGGTAGAGTCGCTTAAAATGATAATAGAGGGGGTGGACGACTCTGATCTTGAACGGGTAGGGGAAGCTGCAGGAGAAGTAGCAGAAATCGGGAAGAAGAGTGTCAGGTGTATGTATATCGACGATAGTGTTAACGTTAGTGTTCCTTATGATGCTAATTTCAAATTGCTTCTGTAGGGAAAGTGGGAGGAGAAGTAGCAGAAATCGGGGGGAGAGGAATGTTAGGTGTATGTACATTGACGTTAGTGTTTCTTGTGACGTTAATTTCGATTGGTTCCGCTTGAGCCCGAGCCAATTTCTTCCTAAGCCGTCTATTCCGACGGTTACGCGCGCGTTTTACCAACGCATGGGAGGCTCGCTTTCGGATTATTCCTTCCATTAAGGGAGGATATAATCCGAAAGCGATTCTCCCGTGCGTCGATAAAGCACGCGCATAACCGTTGGAATAATAATAATAATAAAAAAGGAAATGAAAAAAAGGTTTGGCGATATAAGAAAATCCGAAATAATTCTTGGGATTTGTTTAAAAAAGTAAAAATAGTTTTAGTTTTGAATATTCACTATTTTAATCGTTAGATTTTAGAACAAATGCTCGATTTTATATTTTTTTCTAATAGATTTTTATTCAATGTAATATTTATTAATTTATATTAATTTATTATATATGTATTTGGGTTTTATATAAATAATTATGTGAGATAGAAAACCACGAAAATATTAAATTAAATTGCGGGTCGCTCTGGGGAATGCGTACGATCTTTGGCGACGGATAGAAAAATCACAGGTAGCATCGCGAAATGCGAACGACCCTAAGTGATTGGTAGAAAGTCACGGGTAGCTTTGCGAAATGCGAACGACCCTTAGTGACTGATAGAAAGTCACGGGTAGCTCTGTGAAATGCGAACGATCCTATGTAACTGATAGAAAGTCACGGGTAGCTCTGCGAAATACGAACGATTCTTAGAGACTGATAAGAAAAGAGGAATATAGTATCGGAAGTATAGAAGAGAAATATAGTAATTTAATTTCGTTAATAATTCTAAATCATTAATAATCGTAGTATTTCAAAAACATATGGTAAAAATGGTTAGATTGTTATATCCAAGAATTATTTTGAACTAATTAATCAAAGAATTTAAGCACTTACTATTTATAGAGTGCGATGATATTTGTCCTATAAAATGATATGATTTGGCGGTAGACCTTGGATTACAAGCTCGTCGGATGGAGCTTGATTCTCTCAGCACAATCTTTCACTATAAAGTTCTTAGTTCTTTCACTGGATAGTTCTTGCAACGTAAAGTCTTTGTAAAAATTAAAACACAAGATGCACTATGATAAAGGAAATTTAATTCTATGATTAAGAAAATATAACTCATAGTGCATTCAGAAAATGGATAATTTTTAACAAAGAAAGAACGTCAGAGAGTATGTTGCGTTATCTTGTTGCGTTTATTAAGCCTTTTGCTCCTTCTCTCCATTGGTTTGTTAATCTATTTTAACGAATAGTTTTTTCTAATCACGTCCTCCGGTTTCTCCTTTAAGTAAGAGCGTTCCTTTAAGTTAAGTTTTTAAATCGTAGGTATTGGTGAAGACCTTTGTTTATAAGACTAAGTTTTGACCAATGGAGAGTAGTTGCTATCGAATAAGGGTGAGGCTTTCGTTTTACGGATTGAGTTATGCCCAGTTTGCTAAAATCGGCTAAGTTGACATTTTATTTAAAATTTAGGTCAAACAGATAACATAAAAGGGTGGTCTGGCAGGCGAGCACGCGGTGTCAAATCGCGAGTTTTTAGAATCATCTTGTGGATCATTGTTTTGTGCCTTGCTTATTTTTAGTTTAGAATTCTTGGGTCTGATACTCGAACTTGAGCTCGAATATCTCGCTGCCTGTTTATCATTCGCATTCA
Organism: Cataglyphis livida; assembly: GCA_039654365.1. Taxonomy (NCBI): domain Eukaryota; kingdom Metazoa; phylum Arthropoda; class Insecta; order Hymenoptera; family Formicidae; genus Cataglyphis; species Cataglyphis livida. The sequence goes on along the minus strand of JBCEZV010000072.1, from coordinate 12,049,538 downwards.
CATAAAATTTCTAGTGCTTGACTGTCTGTTATCTTTGTTTAAAAATTCTCAAGCTTTCAGAGTAAGTTTTAACGTTTAAATTTATTGATCCATTGTATAGTTGACTTTCGACAGCCAGATTAATCTCGCTATCCAGATTTTGCCTGCTTATTGTTTCTGTCAGACGTAGACTAATTCTTAGAATGTAAATTTATGTCACTAACGAATTTCTGTCACTACGAATTTTCGGGGAAAGAAAACAAGTGCAGTCTGCCGGAATAATTTATGTATTAGCAAAAGAAACACATAAAAAACAATATTCGTGAAGTCTACCGAACATAACAATATATAAGTTTTCAATTTTACAATTGTCTAAAAATTATATGCAGTAAGATAATAGCAAATAAAAAATAACACAAATGGCGCGGGCAAAACACATGATAATCTAATCTTTTCTCTCTTTAAAAAAAGTATATTACTGACATTGTTGTTGCTTTTCCGTGATCTTGATTGTTTCGTTCGCGCGTTGCTACACTTGTTCGTGTGACTTGCTTCACTCGTATCGTTTGACAGTTTATGTCATATGACAGTTGGACAATTTGACAGTTATCGAAAATAAAGTTAAAGTTATAATAGAATTATAATAATTAATATAGAGTTATAATAGTAAATATAGAGAGAAAGAGGAAAACAGGAGAGAAAGACGAATAAAAAAGGTATGTATCATTATAGATCATAATATTTTATGAAAAATACGTATACTATTTTTTTATACTTTATAAATTTATATATTTTAAGATATAGACAAATTTAAGATATAGATAAGAGAAAAATAAAGAAAGAGATAGAAAGAAAAAGAGAGAAAGAGAGAGACAGAGAGATAGACAGAAGAAAAAAAGAAATAGAATATTAAATTATAATATTGTTTAATATTATTAAATGTATTGTTATATAT
>JBCEZV010000072.1:12016446-12039338 GCA_039654365.1 Cataglyphis livida | reverse complement strand
TATATATATATGTATGTATGTATGTATATATATATATGTATATATATGTGTAATCCCCTATATGTGAAGGAGTATTGCGATATGAGTGCTTTTTAAGCGGTTGAAATGAATAGGAAGTATCTGTAAAATATTAGACATTTTTGATTAGATTTTGTTGTTGTTGCTTTGTGGATAAAGATATAAAAATTTGATGGAATTTAATGGAATTTTTATAGGATATTTTATTCAATGTATCGTTCGATGCAATAAGAACAATTGCATTTTCGAGTAAGTAGCTTGATTGAAACTGACCGCTTTTTCTTTGTCGCGCTTTAGTTGTAAAGCTTAGAAACTGTATCCTGAATAACAAAATGTAAATCTACACGCAAAGGCATTTTTCGAGAGACGAAAGCATTGGGTTGGGCACCGCAACGAAGTTTAAGTGACGAGCATCCGTTAAAATATTAATACTCGACTTTTAATGAGAGCTCCTCTATTATAGAGTGCCTGTGCCCTCTGCCTCTTGTTCTCTTTAGACCCCTTTTCCTTCACTGTCTTTCTCCTTTTTTCTTTCTCTCCTTTCCTCTCTCTCTCTCTCTCTCTCTCTCTTTCTCTCTTTCTCCCTCACGATCCAATAAACGCTGCCGAAGAATCTTGATTCGCCAACTTCGCCGCGACTTTTTTCTTGCCGAGCGTTTCGATTGGCAATCGAAAATCAAAGTCCCGCAGTTTTCCTAGTACGTTCAATTAAATTCTTAAACCGCTTTGTCCAAATCTTTCGTGGCGCAAAGAAATTGTTTCCGTACATATGTATAATACGTTGAAGCACAATGGCGATATAAGTCTTAATTAAGTATAAAGCTTTGAAAATAGTTCCTTTGAAAGTTAAAGAGAAAACCTGATTGCGCTTTCGGTATATATTGATCGTTTAATTTAAATTAAAGTATAAAAAGTCTATTTAAAACGTGGAAAAAAAAAAAAACAACTTCCATAAACTTTTGTAGTAATTAATGAAATTGCAAGCCGCGATAATGAAATGTATCCTGAATCTTTGAAACAAAAAATTATTTTTGATCTTTATTTTGACAGTACGAATTCTCTCTGCATTTCCTTCTCTTCCTTTCCCCTTCCTACTCTCTCTCTCTCTCTCTCTCTCTCTCTCTCTCTCTCTCTCTCTCTCTCTCTCTATCTGTCTTTCTCTCGCTCCTGTTTCTACGGCGCCATCGGCTATCTCATTGTTAGTCCTGTGCCACCTCCTGCTGCAGTTGCTGGCCTAATCGCGGCAGGACGTTTTCGCGCCACACGCACCACTGATGGCGCCTTAGCTCTGCCACTATTGTATAAAAGTAATAACGCTCCAATGGAAGTATTAATAACATTACTTTAAATATTTTTCAAAGAAGGCTAGGCTTTTTTTTTTTTTTGCATAAATTTGCAAAAAATAATATTTCATCGCTTTTATATAAATAGAATTTTTTATCTCCATTTATCTATCATATTTAAAGAGCTTGAAACAGTCTTTCTATTCTATCAAGTTTTCTCGGCTGTCAATCTAATTAAAGGAATAATTCACCTTACGATTTTCTAGTAATTTAACAAATTAACATAATTGTATCAAATAAACGTTTGTTAGATCTAATCAATACTCTATGCGTTGTAATTTCATAATTTGCATGTATTAGGAGATTTGATAAATTTTCAAAAAAATCAACGAGAGATACCACGCACAGGTTCGAGGGTTACATCCGAGGAAGTTTCTAAGAGACTATCGGGCGTAATATATTAGATTAATTAATGTAATCCTAATAGAACGATCTCATCTTGACGCACAATATGGTCTACCCGATATCACGAGCGTCTCGACGTCCCCGACGCGTGCATGCGGCAGCTACCTGTAATACATGCACGCGACGTAAACGCATACGTTGCCACGGCGTGTATTACTGACAAGATAGGTCGAACAATGGCTTCCATTACGGGTAGAGGTTGCCCGAGTTAATGGGCAAATTGTCTGCTAAGTCATTTAAAGGGGTAAGCCTGTGCACGTAGCGAGCTGCAACCTCTTCGCGATCGCGTCGACAATCGATGCGGTTAAATCAACGTAAGGGTTCCAAGTATCTTCTAAGAATGTGTGTTATTAATTATTTGAAATATTATCGCGCATCTCGCGGCAATCTCTTTACAAATATATCCGTATCCCTAAAACAGTATCACGCACAAGCTGCTGCGAGCTCAGCGATTTATAGAAGGCTGTCATTTTTTTTTTTTTTTTTTTTTTTTTTTTTTTTTTTTTTTTTTAAAAGAATAACTTTTTTAAATTCACGTTACGCAGGTTTAATTTAATTCCAATTTTCAAAACTGTCGAATTTTCAGTTAGTCTAAGCTAATGAAGATTAAATTTGCGTTGGGAGGAAATGAAACACGCGGATTACGTAAAGAGCGGGAGACTCTACTATTGCACCTTTTTCGGTTGACTTAATATAATCTTCGATCTTGTTGCCATGAGCCGTACACGATAAAACAAGCTTGATACGCGCGCTGCATCGCGACTATCGAGCGGCTCTGAGTCACCGAACACTCGCGGGAGAGCGCGTGCACGTTAATTAGCGGAATTAAATAGGACGGCGAGGGGCGACCTTGGCGGATCCGTCGCGCGCGGAAGAGACGAAGAATTGGCGCGCGCGTTCTCCGCTCTCGCGACGCTCGCTCGCTCGCTCGCGCGCGCCAGCCAGCACGGTTTCGCGCCGAAAAGTGTCTTTCTCCAAGGGTTGTAGAACATTCCCACTAAAATATAAAGTGGCTTTCGGGGTGGCATAGCAATAGGGTGCCTATCGCATGCATTCACCCAGGGACGCAAACGTGGGGGTGCTATTGATCGACCGGGGAGCCAGTCAACCCTCTCGGCCCTACACGCGCGCGTAAACGTTGCACATAAAATCACACACGTACGCGAGTACCTGCACGACCCTACGCGTCTCTGGCTCGCGCGTTCTATAGCTGAGGCCAAAACACGCCGTTGATACAGGCTCTTCTCGAACTATCGACTTTAACGGCACATCTATTGGCGATTTTGTATTGAAAATTTTATAAAAGAATTTAAGATAGAAATATAATGAATGAAGACTTCAATATTAATTTTCAAGTTGTGCAATATGCTATCAATGTGCGACATGTAAATCGTGACAATAGAGCGGCGGAGAAAGAATTCTTCAAAAAACATAAATTCAAGATTATATAAATTGATCCATGCTATAGTTGACACTTATTTATAAAACAAAACTCGCGTATTTCATATTCTATGTAAATTAATTTTTCAAGTATTCTGTAATTTTAGAATATATATACTTTTTTACATACTACTTGTGTATAAATGAAATATAATCTATCATGTTTCGATAATTACACACACACACACACACACATATATATATATATTACACATTACACAAAAGTAAACATTCTTAATAATATTATAATGAATATACCTATAATGTGCAGGTGCGCTCCGCGACGTAATCTTCATCTTGCGTAGATATCCATTTTAATCTCGCATCACATCTCTGTCACTACACGTGCTCGCAAAAATGTATTTAACCGCTGTACTATCTCGGATTGCATCATTGGTTTGTATCTCGCGTCACACAATCATCTCGCGTCCCGTTATAACGGTGACAAATGTGTCCTAGTGCATTTTGCGACTCTCAAAGAACGTCAGTGAGTGAGAAAAATAAACCGGGTTTGCACGCACGCGTGCGTATACTCGCGCGCGTCGACGGAAAAGGCGTCGTTCTCGCCTATCTCAATGTTTTAATCTCTCCGGCTCGGATTTCCGGCTGCACAAAAGGCCGCGGGCGTCCCTTCGGTGCAGCCGGGGGTAGCTCTCACCCCACCTGGTCCATAGGGGAATTTTCACTTTGGCTCCGGGAACGAGCCGCGACGATGGTGATTTACTTAATGAGGGGACCAAGGGGTGGGGTGGGGTGGGGGCGGGGGCGGGGGAGGGGGAAGGAGAAGAGAGGCGAGAGAACTTAGGGGTGATGAAGGGGATGGAAGAGTTAAGGAGCGGACACGCATTGTCTTGGCGAGGGCGAGAGAAGAGTGAGAGAAAGTGTGTCGAAAAACAATGGCCCGCAGCATCCGTTCCCTCCCCCCCCCTCCCCCCCCCACCTCTTCGTCTCGATGAAAACGTGACCCAGTAGAATTCTTACGTCGCGGGCGTCTATCTTACCAAGCTAGGAACCCCTTGCCTCGCTAAGAAAAGAGTTCCCCCCCCCCCGTTAAGTTTCCCTCGTTCGCCTGCTTTGTTTGTCGTTATCGTTAATATACAGATTGAAACGATGATCTTCGAGAAACTCGAAAATTACGAATACAGAATAAAATATCGTAATGTTTAATTTTTGCGAATATCTAGCCAGGTGGTAGGGCAATTTTGCGTTATAAACAAAATCGAGGGAATCCTTGTTTTATGAATATTTTATTTCGGCATCCAGTGATTTTGTACCTATTTCCCTGTCTATCTTACTTGCCAACCGCCGTTTGCGTGTTTGCACCCCGCCATACCTCCTACATCCCGTGCCGGTTCCCTTCGCTCACTACCTCTCACCTTCTGGATTTGATTGAATTTTTTCCCGAGGAAGAAATGTTTCCACCAAATGAATCCGTCGAAATATTGCATTCCGACAAGCACGATCCAATTTTTCGTTTAATAAAAGAGAGCATCTCTCTTCCTTGCCTTCGTCGCAAGCTTTCCCGTACTTGTTGGGCGTCCCCCCCCTCTCTCTCCCCCTCTCGCCTCCCCCTTTTCCGTTCCGCAGGATTTTCGAGTATACCTTTTTTTTTTTTTTTTTCAGAAATGCTTTCCTAGAAAACGCATTCGATACCCTCATCTGTATCATATCCTCGCGACGAGCTTATACTTGAAAGTTATCGTGCTCGCACAATTTTTACAAACGAGAAATTGTTCAGATTAATTAGCTTTGATATTTTACTTGCTGAATACATTTTTACAATTTAAAAGCTGCAATCTTTCTTCGCATTTCAACGTTGAACGCAAATGTATTGAGCTAATCTATCAAGTTGTTAAGCAAACTGTTAACTCCCCAATTAAGCGAAATCAAATTAAATCGCGCCAACAATTCGTGCTGTCGAGTCGCACTGCAAATGGCTCGATATAAACTCGTCTCGTTCTCTTTTTCAGTCCGAGTACAGTTTCTCTCTTCTGACCGGTTTTTTTTTTTTTTTGGTTTTTTTTGTTTCCCGGTAAAATAAGTTGGACCTTGGCGTATAGTTAAAATAGTGCCGGTCGCGGAATGTGACCGCGGGTGGACGCAATTTATTTCGCCGATATAAATTTAGACCGTCGTTGAACTTCCCCATAGAAGTTATTTAATTTCACGCGATTCTCAAATCTCTCTTGGGTCCTCTGGGACAGCGGATTGGTCATTTCGCTGACCCCTCGGTGCCGCGAAATTTACTGCCTTTACGAGCGAGAAGAAAGCGCTCTTTATATAACGAAGCGCAACGTACGAGGGGGAGGAGAGATACACGCGCGACTCGCAAGGAGCACGTGTGAATCGCTAAACACTCGACTTGTGCAATATGACGGGAAAAATATCTGGACGGGAAAAATGTTATCCGAATCCGCAGTTACGGTCGCGCACGAGTGGGGAGATGAGGGGGAGACAAATAAATCGACCATAGGCAATTATGCATGTATATCGGATGAACGAGCGAGGGAATGAGTCGGAGTGGAGGTGAAGGGCCAGAGGGTGCCTGAAAAGGGACGAATGGTTAAAATCCAGCCGCCATAATGACCCCGCGATATGCAGCGCGAGTGTACACAATGACGGCGACCATATACAGCAAAAAATCAGCATGCCGATTGGGATTTCGTTTAATTAATTTTTTAATTACAAACTCATCGGAATGAGAGAGGGTTTCCGACTGGCGCGGACGGCGGCATTTTATCGACCGGATGCAGAATTTTTGATGTGATTGATGGCCAGCGCGGGGAAAAGGCGGGGAGAAGAGCGCAAGGACGAGGAAGCCCGGGGTACGATCACGATTATTATTAATTTTACAGATACTATTGGTTATATCGTTTATATTTATTCAGTACTACTGGCTACCCGACATTCGTATATTTGCCCTCCCGCCAGTGAATGGGCGGGAGGGGGAGGCGGGGGGAGGGGGGAGGAATGGAAGTTGTTCGCGACACAGGGCGGGGGGAGGCTGTGTTTACAAGTCCAGAAAGCAACGATGATATGCGATATTAAAATACAAGGTAGATTAAAACTGCAAAATGTGTCGGTTCGATTAATAAAAAATAACCCTATGTGAAAAAACAATCGAGCGCCTGTTTTGAGTTCGCGTTCTTATTTTAGTATTGGGCGCGATCGTAACAACGCTATTATTTGTACGAATTGAGTGCTTTGTTTAGTGTGGAAAATCAACGGCGAGCTTTTACTCACTGTGAAAATTAAAAAGTGAGAGAGAAAAGTATGAGTGTGGAAGAGAAAGAGAGAGAGAGAGAGAGAGAGAGAGAGAGAGAGAGAGATGGAGGGACAGAAAAAGAGAGACATTTTACTTTTGATATTTTATTACAGTTAATTATGCCTTGTTATTGCCGTTTTTCTCGATTTATTCAAAAATTAAAAATATGCAGAATTAAAAAAAAAGTATCTCCTTCCATAAGTTTTCAAAAAAAAAAAAGGAAAAAAAAAAATAGAAAAAAAGGAAAAGAAGTTTTCATTTGTTCCCAATTATAATCATAAGCAATCATACAATCAACGTCTAAAAAAAGATCCAATTTTTGTAAACGCGTTTGCCCCTCTCAGCGATAACAAATCAAGATGATGCAGGAAAATGAATCGACTAATAGAAAGAATAAGAGAGAGAGAGAGAGAGAAAAGAGTGAGAGAAAGAAACGATATACGCGAAAATCCAGCGCTATCCTATAACGACTACCTTTAGGCGTATCTCCGGCGGGTAACAGCAAGTACAACACCAACTCCATTCAATCTAATACTTCTAGGGGGGTTAGCAACAACCATTTGAACTCACACAGCCAAAGGGGTCGACACGAACGTGGCTAGGGGCAGTTTAATATCGGATAATTGAATCCGAGCTTCCCCTTCCTCCTCCCACGCGGTCTCCGGCTTGCTCCCGTCGAGAGAGAGAGAGGAGAAGGATGCGGGAGTCGAAAGAGGAGAGCGAGAGAAACCGAGAGGAAGGAAGGTAGGCGGGGTTGAAGTGGAAACTGGACAGAACCAGCTACTACCTTCTTATTGCAACTGTGCTAAATAAGAGAGAGAGAGAGAGAGAGAGAGAGAGAGAGAGAGAGAGAGAGAGAGAGAGAGAGAGAGAGAGAGAGAGAAGGGAGGAGTGAGAGAAAGCGAGATGAAGAAATGCATCCGGTCATTTCCTAATTTCTGATACGGGCCGTCCCGAAGATCGGATGCGAAGAACCTCCGCCTTTTCTAAGTAACTTCATCTTCGAATGGGAGAAAGAGTGCGAGAGAGATAAGCTTATTACACTAGCGTAGCGCAATCTTACTTGTAGCAATAAGAGAGAATTACAGCCAACTTTCTCTCTATATCTTTCCCATTATAACTCTCTTGTTTCGTAATAGACGATTTATTCTTCTACACACGCCTGGAGATATAAATATATTTTGATTGTGTATATATATACATATACACATATAGATAAAATTCTGTTGCTATGAATGAGACAGATCGTGTGTGTGACAGATCGGGAGTTTGCCAAATGTTTCGTCAAATTCTTGGAATTGGAAAAATCTTAAAATCTGTCAAATTTTTTGAAAAATTTATATACACATATATGCATGCATGCATGCATGCATCGGCTTTTGGATCGCGTGTGTAAAAATTTTACAAAAAAGGAAAGGATTAATGTGAGATGCATACGGAGGCAGACTGTAAGCGAGCGTCGATTAAAAGCGCCAAATGTCGCTAGAACGGCCGATAAATAACGCCTCGTCGTTAGAGAGACCTTTCGATCTACCGAATGAAAAAGAATGGCCGCTCTTAATCGCTCTTTCCAATCGGTTAATGCACCGTTCGCGGTGGCGCGGTTAAGCTAAATAAATGGACTCTATTCTGTGTTTGCTTCTCTCTCTTCCTAATTTCTGCCTCGTTTCTATCTTCGTTCGGCTTTTTTCTAAATCGCTACATTATTAGATTTACTCCTACATTCCTAGATTTATTTATTTCGTTAACCGGACAATACGATGCACGCGGAAAAGTGGCATTTTTTTTTTTTTTTTTTTTACAGAGAAAGTGCAAACAGTTGAAAAAAATTTAATCGATCAAAGCTCTTTAAATTCCAATAAATGGCTTTTCGATAATATCAATATTGAAACTTTTGCCGTGTTTGCGATACGTGAAACATGCATTACTTATGCGAGAGAAATATTCCTGTAATTATATCCTATAAATATTTGTATCAGCGAATAGACACGTTGATTGCGTGCAAGCTTGCGGCTTAATTAACGTCACGTTAACAAGAAAGTTATCGTTATTAAATAAGGTCGTGCGTTAATTGCCGGAAATACCTCTAAAAAGGTCCTTTTTTTTTTTATCTGTAACTTCATTAATTCAACCGGGACGCATATCAGAACTTTCGCGGCGAGTTTTGCGTTCGTTTGTTCGCGATGCGTCTAAAGCCCTCGCACTCACGCGTTCACCTATCACTTGAGCATTACAAACAACTATCCTATGAAGTGCAATGAATCGGATAATGAATTTGTATTCCGCCTGTGTGTTCACAATATTTGTTCGCGAGTTAGCCGGCAAAAGCTATTTCAACGATTATTTTCCGCTCAAAAAAGTCCGCGAAATAAGCCTGAAGACTTTGTGCGAGAGAAAGAGGTACACAGAAAGTAAGAGAGAGAGAGAGAGAGAGAGAGTAGCGTTGCGACCGAGCGAGCGGTTTAATATTTTTTTAATTGCCGTGTTAGCCCCTGCTTTTTGCAGTAGCGCGTAATTAAACTTTATGTCGAGCTGTCATATTTGCATTCCATTTAAACTCGCCATTCGAAAATTACGAAATAAGGGAAACTTTTGATTTTATGTGCGCGCGTCGTAGTTTTCAGCGCTGGTGAATCTCTGCTGGCGATGCTTCACGCACGATAGAATTATAAACTTAACGCAACGAGCCGCGATATCGCGCAAGATACGAAAACAGTAAATGCCATTACAAAAGATTCCACCCAAATTCGATCGTATGACGTAACCGATATTATATTATTTTCGCTCTCTTCGAGCGAACGATTTAGCTGAATATTTAAAAAAATTGACAAAAAAAAAGATACGCGAAGGAAAAAATGATACGCGGCGAAGGGATCGGCCCAACATCGCATTCGAACGATTAGGACGATCCCGGGACGGGAGGAAGGACGATCACGGTTTCGTGTAGACTTAAGAGTGCAGGCGACGTGAAAGTTCATTAGAGGCAGCCCTGATGGACACGTGCATTAATCAAGATTTTAATTAGCACCGCGTGTAACTGCGCTCTCGGCTAAAAACTAAACATACCCCCGTCGTTCACCCCCACCCGACCCGTGCCCACTCTAACTCCCGCTTATAACGGAGCCCGGGCTCGTAGCTAGAACTAGAGCCAGCTCTAATTAGAGCTCTTCTCGAGGCTCGAAGATTAAAAGCCAGGCCTAAGTGCCGGCACGATGCGCGTGCTCTCTTCTCTCTATCTCTCTTCGTCTTCCTCGCAACCTCGTGTCGTCTCCCTCGTCTCCCTCGCTGCCGCTACTCGCTTCGTTCTGTTTTTTTTTTTTTTTTTCTTCATCTTTCTCTCTCTTTCATTCCCCCCTTTCCCATCCTACACCGCTGTTTCGTTACGTTTAATAGCAATCGGCCCTCTCGCGAAATGCGCGAGACGGAATCTCGCGAATGAAAGAGCGAGAAATCTGGGGAGGATCTCTGGATATGAGATGGTTCGATAATCGGATCGAAATTGTGTCAATAAGTACGATTCAGTATCGAAAAGTAGTATCGATCAACATAATTTATCTCCCTTTAAAAATATCAATTCGTAGTTAGCGTGATTTTTTTTTTTTTTTTTTTTTTTTTTCCTTAAGTGTCGTGTGTTAAAAAATTTTCTTCTGTAAATTAATATATCGTAATTATTCGGCATTTCAACATTTTCGGACTAAGAACAAAAAAGTGAATTCCCAGACGAATTCCCTTCTCATCTGAAAATTTTGCGGGGGATCTCGAGAGAAGAGGCTTCGGAGGCCTCAGCTTTGTGTCGCGAGATGAAAAGTGAAAACAGGCAAACATTTCAAGCGTGTGTACGAGGGACGCGCCCGGCAGGTATCATTAAATCACAGAAACAGCCTCTGTTATTGACTCCGCGGACAAATTTATCGTCAGCCGGTACGCGTTTCGTTGTACAGTGACCCTCAACATCCCCCTTTCCCCCTTCTACAGAGCGTTGGCGTAGGTCCCTAGTAACCACCATTCCGCCCCTTTCCACCGAATCCCCACTACGTCATTGTTCTGGTTTATTCGGTGATTTGTGGACATATATATATACATATATAGGATGTATCAAACCAAGTATAGTGTCCTTAAAGGATCGTATTCCTGAATGAATCTTAAAGCAAATTTTTCCTTTACAAAAATTTGATCTGAAGCTTAGTTTTTAAATTATAAAAAGAAATAATGAATGAATTACGGGTACATATGGTAGGGAGGGGCAACGCAACTTATCGTTCGATGCAGGCGATTACGCGAGGCGCTCGCTACAGCTGATCGAATGCTACAGCGTACCCGTCCCGTAATTCGCTCACTATTTTCTTTTATAATTTAAAAACTAAGCTTCAAACAAAATTTTCGTAAAGGAAAAATCATCTTAGAAATCATTCAAGAATCCAATTCTTTAAAGACGAAATTGTTCTAAATCATCCCGCTACAGCGTTTGATCAGCTGTTTGCTACAAGCGATGAGTGTATGTATGTATATGAGAATGTGTACGCGTATTACATACATATATACACGTTTACACACACACGCACGCGCGCGCGCACACGCACACGCACCACGCGCGTGCGCACACGCACACACACACACACTCTCTCTCTCTCTCTCTCTCTCTCTCTCTCTCTCTCTCTCTCTCTCTTACTCACTCACTCTTCTTCGCTTGCTCGCTTACTTATTCACTCATTCGCCCTCTCACTCGCAGAAAAATGTTGAGAGATACTAATATTTGTCACATTTTGACTATTTTTCGACTTTGAAGAGATATAAGAAATAAATAATACTAAATGTTAACCGAATGAAATATAATTATTTTAAGCCTATGTCGCAAAACTTTCTTAAAAATAAAATAAATTTTTTAATTAATCTGTTTAAGCGTGATCTCAAACAGAAGAGTTTGGGAATTTTAAAAAAGTTTTCTATAAATTTTCGATAGTATCCCGCTAAGGATACTATAAAAGGTTATATTTTTTGACTTTGGTTAGCGTTGAAAATTCTTGTACTGCTTTTAGTTTGGAAGAGTCAGGCATGATCCCGTTCTCGGTTACTATATGCCCCAAATATATTACTTCCTTCCGGAAGAATTCGCACTTACCAGGTTGGAGCTTTACATTGTGTTTTCGCAATCTATTCAATACTTCGATAAGTCATATATTATGTTTTTTTATGCTTGCTCCGTATATGACTCTGTCATCCAAAGGAATTTAGTCCTTGTAGTCCAATCAGCACAGAATTCATTAATCTCTGGTGCGTTCTTTAATCCGAACGGCATTCTATTGAATTCAGTGTCCATAGGATGTAGAAAATTCTGTCTTGCATTTATCCTGGTCGGTCATAGTTAATTAATGATAACCTGATGCTAGAGCCAAAGTGGTAAAATACTTAGCGTTTCTCAATTGATCTAATATGTTCGTTATATTAAGTAATGGGAAGGAAATGGCCGGTAGTTAAATCCTTCAACTTCCGGAAATCTACGATTATTCGTAATTTTTGTTTACCGGATGCGTCGGCTTTCTTAGAGAACTAGCAATGAAGCGTTCTATTGACTGGTGCTTGGTCTTATTATTTTGTCTTTTAACATGCCATTCATTTGCTGAATTACTTCTTGTTTATGTTTTTCTGGTAAGCGGTACGGTTATATATTCGCAGGTGCGCTATTTGACTTAACCGTAATTTTATGCGTGATACTAGAAATACAAGGAAGGGCATCTCCTTCAATATAAAATCGCTAAATTCCTCAGATTTCTAACAATGTTTTTATTTCCTTTTCGTTTAAATGTTGTATAATTTTTTTATTTTATTGCTGCGGGAAAGCGTTGTAGCTTTCTTTTGCGCTTGTATTGCATACTTGAATCGCTTGTATTTGTTATCTCTTCGAAAGCTACACGGTTAGTAATTTGATATATTCTTCGGTTGTATTTGTTATACTAATCGGACAAGAAAATTCTTTCGGCTTTACTAAACAAGAGCCAATTTGATATTAAAATAATCCGTGGACAATATACTATTGAAATATATATGCGATATTGAATTTGTTGCTTGCTCTAAACTATTAAAAAACGACACTTTGTCGCTGCGGACACGTCTACGACGATCTTATATCATATGAACTAATGAAAAAATTTGTTGCTCGCATGTATTTGGTATAAAAATAATCTGTAAACAATATACTATCAAAATATATGAGACTAAATTTGTTGTTCGTTTTAAAATATTGAAAGATGATACTTTATTGCTGCGGACCCCATACGACGCATATTATTATAACATAAAATAACTAAAAGAATTTGTTGCTTGCATGTTTATGGTGTTAAAATAATCTGTACAATATACTGCTGAAATATATAAGAGATTGAATTTGTTGCTCCTTTTAAAATATTAAATACACGACTTTTTCGCCGCGGACACTGTACGACGCAATCTTATATACCTTATAAACAAATTTAAAAAATTTGTTGCTCGCATATTTTTTGGTATTAAAATAATCTGTAGATAATATATTATTAAAATATATAAGGGACTAAATTTATTGCTCGTTTTAAAATATTGAAACACGACACTTTGTCGCCGAATAGGAACGGATGTGTTCTGACATGTTATGTGAATGTCTTTTGTTTAAACTTTTTTTTAGTTTTTTTCTTTTTTTAAAGGGAATTTTTATATTTGTTACTCTCTACCAGTTATTGATCAAAATTATCCGATTATATTTTAGATCATCAAGTTATAAATAAGAAGGAAGAAGAAGAAGGCCACATATAATGTTTGTGGAGACATAGTGTCGTTTTTTAATTTAATTTTTAATTTTTTTATTTTAGAACAACAAATTCAATATCGTACATATTTCAATAATATATTGTCCACAGGTTATTTTAATATTAAATACATGCAAGCAAATTTTTTTAATTAGTTTATATGATATAAGATCGCATCGAATAGGTTTGTGTCGATAAAGTGTCGTTTTTTAATACTTCAGAACGAGCGACAAATTCAATATCGTATATATTTCGATAGTATATTATGCACATATTATTTTAATACCAATTACATGGGAGCAACAAATCCTTTTAATTAGTTTATATAGTATAGGATCGCGTCGTATAATGTTTGCGGCAACAATGTGTTTTAATATTTTGAAACAAGCAACAAATTCAATCTAGTATAAATTTTGATAATATACTGTTTACAGATTATTTTAATGCTAAAAAAAATATGCGAGCAACACATTTTTTTTAGGTACTTTTAGTTCGCCAAAGTAGATGACACGTCGCCGCGAGATTGAGTGTATAATGATATTAATTAAATAATATATTTTTTTCAAAATATTTTCAAAATTTTTCACTTTCATTTATTTGAAAACAACAAAATAGCAACAAATTCTGATATAATTTTTTTATTTTATATTTTTTCACTATAGAGGAGGGGACTGCCTTAATGTCAAGCTGGTCTCCCCTTCCTCCCCACTTTAAACTTGAATTTCTGCTAAACGGTTCGAGCAACAAAATTCGTATTACGGCAACAAATTAGCACATAATTAGCACTAAATTATTTGAAGTGCGACTTCATTTGGCGTTGGTGGTGGTGGCTAGTTAATATGGGTAAAATTATTTTATAACTGTAAGTTTTCTAGATATAGTTTTTTAAGCATTCTACGACATGAACATACTAAGTTCTTATATAAACACATAAATAAAAAAAAATCATAAATTTATATCAAAATATAATGCCCTGTTTACATTGTGATTTTTAATTATTGGCACTGTTTTAATTATATGTCTTGTTTGTAAAAACAATACGCAATACGCTTTATTCAATAACATTAGTTTAATAACATATATGATGCGTGATACAGACGAAATACATGTTCTTCATTTTTCTCTCTGTCTCTCTTCTACTCTGATATTTTCGCTTGAGTAAAAAATTGCTTAATAAATTATATTTTTGTGAACAAGATACATAACTAAAACAATGACAATTAATTATTATTGTCGTAGAATGCTTAAGAAACTATATCTGAAAACTGGTTACAGTTATAAAATTTGTATTTTAGAGTTTTTAGATTACTTTGAACGGCAATAACATCGATGAAATTATATTTCTCTCTTTATTTGTATTTAGCAGTATTTTGTATATTTATTTTTTTATAGATAGATATATAGATGTATAAATTTATTGAATCCCCTTGGGGTTACAATATCTTACAAAATACTAATAACTATCTTAACACTAGCTTACAACTAACTTAATTCTAACTTATCTTCTATCTCTACACTACCTACACACACACAACACTATTTGCCCTACTCTAGCTTGAGACTTCCGCTTCCGGCTCATATCGTATTTCCAATCTTTTCACACATCTCATTCACACATCCCACATCAGTCCCACATCCTCTCTCTCTCTCTCGCCCACTCTCTCTCTCTCTATCCCTCTCTCTCTCTCTCTCTCACTCTCTCTGTCTATCTTCTCCTCTCTAACCCTCCTCTTCAACTCTTATCTTCTATCTAATTCTCCATCCGATCATTTTTCTCTATCATTCTCTCCCCCACATTTTAATCTCTCCAATTCCCTCAAGCACCCCTCTCCCTCAACCTTTTCTCCCAACACCTCTCTCAACATCTCCTGCCAGCCCTTCTCCATCCCCCAGTTCACACATCTTTCCCACACATGCTCCTATGTTTGCTCCTCTCTTCCACATAATCTACATTTTTTACTCTCTTCATCCTTCCAGTACCAGTTCCCCCTCATTCCATTTCCCAACTTGTACCTTGCCATCCTTTGCTATCTACTTTCCCCCCAATCACTCTTCAGGTACTTTGATATCCCACTCATTTTGATTTTTCCGTAGTTGTTCCTTGACCTTTCTATTCTTTCTCAATGTTCCTTCTTATCCAGCTCTATGTCTTTTTTCACAAAATACCCAAAATCTAGCACTCCTTCCAACCTTTTCGTCTCTACTTCCACCATGCCCATATCTCTATCTTCAAAGAACCCACATCTTTCTTCTTCCCACTTCGATAAATCCTTCTTTTTATTCCTCTCCCTCAACTCTTCCCAACACCTCCTCGCGATCCCATTTCCCCTGCATTCCTTCAACTTTTTCTCGAACCCCTGCCCTTCTCCCGGCCCTACCTCTTAACTTCTCCTTCTGCAATTCCTCCCTTATAGCCTGATGTTCCCCATTCCTAACATCCATCTTAAATATCTTTCTTGAAGCTTCTCTAATTCCTTCCTCTTTCTCCATCCCCAAATTTCCCCGTACCTCATCACCGTCCACACCAGTTTATCGAAGAGCCATAATCTTCTTCCCCAATCGTTCTTAAATTTCCTTTTTCCCATTCCCTAAATCTGACTCATTATAGCAGCTTCATAAGTTCATTATAGCCCTTCCTTAACCTATCTCTTATCTGTGCTTCCTGTCCTCCATTACATAACCCAAATAAGAAAATTCTTTTACCTCCTCTATCACCTTCCCTTTCCATCTCCAGCTTACCTTCCTTTCTCTCCCTCCTCCTTTGCTAAATTTTAATATTTTCGACTTTCCTACATTTAACTCCAATCCCTTCTTTTCCAAATAGCTCTCTAACCTCTCAATCATACTCCTCATCCCATACTCCTTCTCCGCAATCAAAACCATATCATCCGCGTATGTCAAGGTATAAGTATCTTCGTCCCCCTTAACTTAACCTTTCCCCATTCTCCTCTACTCATTACCATACCTCCATATCCGCTGTTAGCAAATTGAATAAGTGAGGACTCAATGGGTACCCCTGCCTTACTCTCCTTCCTGTCCAAAATTCTCTCTCTTCCTTACCCTGTTTTTAGTCTCCCTCATATTCTCGCTCCTTCTGACCAGCCCTTCCCTCACCCCCCTCTCTCTCATTGCTTCCATCAATTTCCTCCTATCCACCGAATCAAAAGCTGCTTTAAGGTCTATAAAAAACGCCACTAATTTTCCTTTCTTCTTGCTCAACTGCCTATTCACTAAATAATTCAGCACAAATATGTTGTCTCTTCACCTCTTCGCTTAATGTACCGGCCAGGCGGCCCCGAGGTGTACACCTTATTTATTTTTTTATATATTATAATATATATATTATATTATAATATATTAGAGAGGTTATCACGCCTGGCCACAAGCAATAGAACTAATCAGATCATCAGTTTGCACTTGTAACAGCATCCGAACCGCACCATGGTGACACGCTCAGTTCCAAAACAGCCTATATCTTGAAAATTAAAAACCTGCTCTGCATTTTGATCCTGGACTCGTTTCAAAGGGGAAGATTTCTACTTTTTTATAAGATTTTTTCAAAGAAAAGTGAAGATATCCAAGTTTGAGAAAAAACAATTTTTATTTTTTTTTCAAAAATCTTAAATAAATTTAGACTTTAAAAAAAAATTTATAGGAATAAAAAGCGTAAAAAGACCTTTTAAAACTACTACCTATTTTTTAAAATCGGAGTAGTTTTCTGGAACTTATCGATGTTTGAAGTTAGACGCGACAGGTCAAATAATAAAAATTCAAAGGGCCTAAAGGGAGAAGCATAATAAAAGCTGCCCCCGCAAGTATCAAATCCAGGTTGACACTATAGATTGGCATCTATGTGACTAAAAAATCCTGCAAATATCAATTTTAAAATTACATTTTTGTAGGAGTTATAGAAAGAAAAAGCAAAATAAAAAGGTGGTTTTTCTTGAAAACGGCTGAACCGATTTTGAAAAAAATATATATTATTGAACATCAATAAATTATTTTAAAAATAAATTTAACAAAAAATACGGATAAAAAAATTTTTGAATTTTTCATTTAAAATTATGTTTTTGAGTTACACCTTCAACTTTAAAAAAAAAAAACCTTAAAACATATATTTTTCCTAAATTTTTCGTAGAGATATTTTAGCGAAAAATGATGAAAATCATGCATGCGGCGCAGTACCACGTTTTTATAGTGACTCTCGCTCCAGCCATGTACATCGAACCCGACTGACTAGTTGAACTATATTAAACTAATTTTAGTCTGATCATATGTCACCTTTAGCAATGTTTTTTAAACATCTGAAAAGAGCTATTAATAAAAATCTTTCGTTATTTTATTCTTTTTCTTAAAAAGTGATTAATGTGTATTCACGACGCATAATAACTGCTAGCAATTAACATATGTCCAATTAATATAATGCCAGCTTTAGTTTTTTGATAGTCATTTGTTTCTCTGATTAATACTGTGCAGGCTCGGTCTCCCAAATCTACTATTCATTTATTTTCTTTAATTCTCTACGGTTTTCGATAGAAAGTTGAGCGTTTCATTCTAAAAGCCTAATTCAGCCGTGACTGCTTTGCTACTTTGATTTTGATATTCTCTTATGATTTTTCATAAAAACTGAAACACATTTCTTTCTTTGATTAATAGTTTTTGTTTATTTGATTTGATATATTTGTACTGCCTGTCATTTGAAGCTTCTGTTTTTTTTTTATAATTTGAGAATGTCTAGAATGTCAGCGATAAATTTCTAAACAAACAAAACTTTCTAAACAAAATACCGTCTCTCAACTCCAAAGATTCCCATTGTGACCAATAAACTTTAGCGGAAGAACCTTCCGAAACGATTTCCTGCCAGGAAGGACGCTGCCTTTTTTCCTTTCCACGAAGAATCTTTACGATTGCCGAATCTTCTAATTGATCTTTCTTTCAACCCTCACAATTATTCTCCTTAAAAATCTTCCAACTAACTCTTTTTCTCTCGTATCTAATTTATTACAATAATTATAATGTGCTTCCTCACAAGAACGCCTTGATAAACCGTCGGCGTTACCGTGAAGCTTTCCTCTCCGATGTATGACTTTAAAATTATATTGCTGAATCCGTTCCAGCCAACGCGCCCTCTGGCTTTCTAAATTTTTAAATGACATCAGCCAACGCAAAGAAATATATATATCGAACCTAAGTACAAATTCACACCTGTACAAATAATGATGGAACGATTTCAATGAATCAACTATAGCTAACAATTCCCGACGCGTAACACAATAATTTCTTTCTGATTTATTTAACATTCGACTATAATATGCTGTAACCCTCTCTACTCCATCCTGAATCTGAGATAAAACCGCACCGATCCCATGATTAGACGCGTCAGTGTCCAGAATAAACTGCCCTTCATCCCTAGGAAATGATAAAATAAGAGAAGACACTAATCGTTTTTCAATTTTATAAAAGCTATCTCGCACTGCTTAGTCCACACAAATTTCGTAAGATTTTCAGTTAGCGCGAACAATGGCTTTGCTATCAACGAGAATCCCTTCACGAATTTCCTATAATAAGAACAGAAACCTAGGAAACTACGGACTTGCTTTTTGGTCTGAAGAATTGGCCAATTTTCAACAGTGGCAATCTTCTCAGGGTCAGTGGTAACACCCTGCTAAGAAATCACATGTCTTAAATACTTTATTTCCCGCTTGAAGAAAGAACACTTCCTTGGATTCAACTTTAAATTCACTGAACGTAATTGTGAGATGACTTGTCTTAAACGACTGAGCATATCTTCGAAACTTTCACCGAAAATAATCACATCGTCCAAATATACTAAACAAATATTAAATAACAATTCCTTTAAAACTTTCTCCATTAATCGTTCGAAAGTGGCGGGAGCATGCAGAGTCCAAAGGGCATAACAGTGAACTACTACCACAAACCATTCCCAATCGAGAATGCCGTCTTCTCTTTATCTTCTTGACGAATTTTTATTTGCCAATATCCGCTTTTGAGGTCCAAAGTCGAGAACCATGAGCTACCATCCAATCGATCGAGAATATCATCGATTTGAAGTATTGAGTAAGAATCTTTTACTGTAACCGCATTCAACTTTCTATAGTCAACACAGAATCTATTCGTCTTTCTTCCTAACCATAACAGCGAATGAAACCCATGGACTTTGTGACTCTTCTATTACTTCCTGACGTCTCATATCTTTGATGATTTTATCAACCTCACCTCGCATCTTTAAAGGAAATCGATGGGGAGCCTGTTTGATAAGATTTGAATTATTAACATTAATGGTATGTCATAATTCCCAGCTAC
The DNA here is from genome assembly GCA_039654365.1 of Cataglyphis livida. NCBI lineage: Eukaryota > Metazoa > Arthropoda > Insecta > Hymenoptera > Formicidae > Cataglyphis > Cataglyphis livida. The sequence goes on along the minus strand of JBCEZV010000072.1, from coordinate 12,019,767 downwards.
AATTTCCTCTGAAAATACATCCTGAAAATCCAATAGAAAACGAGCAAAAAGATCCTCTTGATTTTGTGTAAGTCCTTCTGTCTCCCTTTCAAAAAGCTCGACAAGAAATTGAGGAATTTTGTGCTTTTAATTTCCTATGCGCAAACAAACATTCTTTCTCATATCTCTTAAAATAGGATTTCCAAAAACCGACCCAAAAACATTTTTTAAATTTGCTTTTGAAAGAAAGTCAGCCCCTAGTAAGCAATCTTCTGTCATTTCAACTGCACCAGAAGCTCCACACAACATTCCCTTATTCTAATCTTTACATTGATCTTAAATTTGACAGGTACTTCTTTCCCCGTCGGATATACAATTCAAAAAAATTAATCGAGAGAAATTTGCCGCCTAGGCATTATAACTAAATTGCTGTTAATCAATAATACATCCGAGCCCGTATCAATTTTTATCGTATAGATCTGTTTATCCACATAACCTTTAAAATAAAATAATTTTCCTCTATTTTCAATATTTACATTCCTATAGCTTTTTAAATAATTGTCTAATCTTACCAGGGCTTTCTGTTTGTTCGCCGAACTCGTTCCGATCAGCTCGACTAATCCTAATTTCCCTTTTCTTTTAAAGAAGGACACTCCGCTCGAAAATGGCCTGCACTACCACACTGCCAGCATTCTTTCGAAAATGTCTTCTGTTTATCATTCTTATTTTCAAATTTTCTCCCATAGCTTCTATCAATTTTTTTGTCTATATTTTTATTATAATATCTCTTAGTTTCATTGAAATTAGGAAACCCTTCTCTCCTATAACTGTTTTTTTTTGTAATTATTATTATTATTTTTGTTAACACTGTTAAAATCCCTTTTCTTCTCAAAATTACTTTTTTGAATTACCTTAATTGTCATTGCTCTTTGGATGGCCATTTTCAAAGAAGTGACCCCCTCCAATTATAAAGTCCTTATAAAATTATTTGATATAGCGGTAACAAATTGTGCGCAAGCGATTTTATCACGCACTTGATGAGAACATTCCGGATAAGCCAATTTGGACAATCGTTCAATTTCGGAGCCCAAAGTTGCTTCATCTTCTCCCGATTTTTGTTTTCTATTCGTAAACTGCAAGTAATATGACTGAGAACAACATCTTTCTCCGAAACGCAACTCTAATTTAGATTTTAACTCCTCATAATCTAAACTTTCAATTTCATCAACGCATTCCAAAATTGCTCGCGCTTTCCCTCTCAAACAGGAAATTAACGCTACAGTCTTTCTTGCACTACTCCATTGGTTAGCCCGCATTTAACTCGAATTGTGAAAAGAATTCTCTCAGCGGAACATCAAAAATATCTGACTTTGATTTATAATCTAACTCATTAATAGACTCTCGCAACTCCTGCTCTCCGATACCCTTACGCGGCTCTGCCTCCTGTAAGCCACCCGCCCTCGAGCTACTTGTATAATTCAAACGACTTAGCTATATATCAGCGTCTAATTGGCGCATCTTTTCTTCCATCCCGCGAAGCATTTCGTTCCGCTGTTGGATCTGTGCCTCAAATTCGGCTCGCTCTTGCAGACGCTCCTCCCGCAGCTGACGAATCTCCCGCAGAGCCGATTGAAGCGTTAATGCTTCCAACGTCGGTCCTGCTGCTGTGGCTTCCGAGAAGTTCGCAACGAAGTATCAGCTCGCAATCTTTTCCGTATCAAAACTCTAGATGTAAGATCTCGTTGCTCTGATGCCATAGCTCGTTGTGCGTTTCAAATTCCCTATTATGTTGTCTAGCTCAATCCCGAAAGAGCCCCCAAAATGTTACGTCCGCTCGTCGACTTCGAGTTTTATCGAAACGCACGTCACAATCCGTACACTCAATCCGCGTTGCAAATAATAACACTTATTATTAAATAAGTAAAGGAACTTAATTATAAGAACAGAACACAGAATACACAAAACAGAATAACTCGATACAAAAAGAGAACGGGATCAATCACGGAAACGTCCGCACCGAATCGAATCCGCTGCGAGACTAAGATGGCGACTTAAAACATCCAAATGTCAACCGTCGTTATAAACATCTCCCTCAGCGACGCGTCAAGGAATCATCTCCCGAAGATGGAACAGCACACCACCACAGGCGTCACATAGGGACGGACAAACAGAAGGCGGACGTAACAATATTTTAGAAGATATTTTAGAACATGAAAATTTTAGAGTTTTGATGCCTGCTCTGAAAGGAAAAAGGAAACAACTGTCCACGAAAGAATCCAATGAGTCACGTTTTGTCACTAAAATTTGCTGGTCAGTTGAATTTGTTTACGGTGTGCTTAAACAAAAATATCAGCTTTTGGATTATAAAATTAACAAGTTGATACCGAAAATTAGATCTTACCTCAGAATTGCATCGTTCCTCAAAAATACCTTTGGAAAAAGGTTTCATTCTGTAGATATTTTTGATGACATTTTACAGAGAATGCATAGGAAAAAAAGATGTGCAGAATATTTTGGCGGCTGAGATAGAAGAAAATAGTTGGCTTCGTCGAAAGCTACCTTTCAAAAGTGTTATATCAGATGACATTTTAGATTTCCCAGAAATGACAGAAAGAGATTTAAAAATCTTATTCACCGGTTCATATCAACTTGATCAAGCCGTATTATATTTGGCAGAAATGGTTGACAAAGATGGTAAACTAAAAATTGAGTACGTAAAATATACTCAGTCAAATGTACTCAAATTGAAAGTTCCATCTCATCATATTTCTCGAACAGCATATATAGCATATATAAATGCTTCTTAAGATATAAGTCTAATAGTGTTGGTGTTTCTGATTTGACACATTACACATGTAAATGTGCCAATGGAAAACGGTCTGTTGGTTGTTGCTCCCATATTGCTGCAATCGTTTATTATTTATCTCATGCTAAGTACTTATCAAAAATTTTCAAACCAATCGACATACTCAGCAAAATATTCAAGAAAAATAATTATATTCCAGTAATTGAGAGTGACAGTACTAAAGATTAAAAAAATAATCTTGATTTATATAAAAAATATCCAGTTTTCTGAGAGGCGAGGTGAATCAGACTAAAAAAGCACTCCGTTTTATGAGAGGAGAGGAGACTCATACTAATAAAGCACTACGATAAGGAGATAGTTAAATACTGCTGTTACGTCCGGTAGACTTCACGAGCCTTTTGTGTATTTCTTTTACTAACTTAAAAATTATTACGTCCGGCAGACCACATGATTTCTTTTACTGACTGTCTTCTTTCATCGAAAATTTGTTAGTGACATAAATTTAAGTTCTAAGATATAGTATACGTCTAACACAA
>JBCEZV010000072.1:11992659-12010531 GCA_039654365.1 Cataglyphis livida | reverse complement strand
GGAAGTATTATCATCTTACAGTTATTGTTATTTAAAATTAGTGATACAAAAATTATTAAAGCAACAGATTTAAAAATTAAAGCTGTATCTACGGAAAAGATAAGTACCGGTGCGAATATATAGTCATTAATGGAATTTTTCATTAAGGTAACAGATATAACTGGACATTATGCAAGCATAATACGTGCTAAAGGTACCGAGTAGGAATTAATGAATGATTTAAAAGTATAAAAGTGCAGTTGGCCTTGAAATGTTAAAAACACATATATATTCTTTGCAGAAAAAATATAAATTTTTTTAAAGTTTATAAAAATATAAACAAAAAGCAATGAGTTTACAATAAAAAAACCTCACAAAGGTAAAAAAAAGTACGCCAAGTACATAAAAAATATTCCTTGTATACAACAGAAAATTCTTTGCAGAAAAAATATAAATTTTTACAAAAATTAATTATTGATTTCATTTAGTTTTTTATTTTTTAAAGAAAAATTTTTTTATTTGTTATTTTTCAGAGATAAGTATTTTTTCAACTTTCTCTTATGTACAAGGAATATTTTTTATGTACTTGGCGTACTTTTTTTACCTTTGTGAAATTTTTTTATTGTGATCTCATTGCTTTTTGTAAAAATTTATATTTTTTCATCAAAGAACTTTCTATTGTGTACAAGAAATATTTTTTATGTACTTGGTGCATTTTTTATGTACGTGGTACTTTTTTTTACCTTTGTGAGGCTTTCTTATTGTGATCTCATTGCTTTTTGTAAAAATTTATATTTTTTCTGCAAAGAATATATATGCGTTTTTAGCATTTCAAGGCCAACTGCACTTTTATACTTTTAAATCATTCATTAATTCCTACTCGGTATCTTTAGCACAAAATAAATAAAGGGCCGTAGTTATCATAATCGCTCCAGCATCTAAAATGATAGTGAGTTGAATCAGGCCATCAAGCTGATCACTATGTTTTGAAATTGTAGTTTATTGTTACATACTGCTTGCACATTAATGCTGAAGAAACCTTTTATGTTTCGGAAAACTTCTACTCCTAACTACTTCTCTTCTCCGCCTAAACAAATTATAAAAACATGTTCAATAATTTTTTTAAAAGTAAAATATTAATAATTAAAATTAAAATACTAGAAATAATAGAAATAAAAAAAATTAATATTAATAATTTTTTAGAGATAAATTTAAACATGTATTTAGATTATATGATTGACTTAATACTTGATTGAATTTTAACATGATTACAATCTATTGCACTAATGACACGTGGAAATTTTGCAATATTGTAAAACTTTTGACATGTTTTTTTTCTATGTTTTCTGGAAAACGTATATAACAATGACATTCAAAAGCCAGAGCTATTGTTACTTTTTTATAATTCTGCATGATAGATTTTTGAATTCCTGCAGAAACAGCTATAGTAATTTGAAAAGTTCCAGTTGCATAAAAACACAACATTAATAATAACTGATGAAATGATGTTAAAGCATTGTTTTTAAAAAATAAAGAAGATATATAAGTTTATTATATTATAATTAATTACACATTAATTGTATAATATAATAAAATTATAAAAATATATATTCTATTATTTTGTTTTATTAATTATACTTACCTCATTGTTTTTGTTTTTATTTTATCATGAATAAAACCTGCCGCACACAGTGTTTGTTTTCTTGCTGGATCGTTTGCTTGGAGCTGGCAGCGGTGCTGGGAACGATGATAAAAAGTGACGTCACTGATGGCCGCGCTGCTGGCTAGTCTACTGGAATTTGGTGATTGAATCCCTGCTATTTTTCTAGCAGATTTCTCTGCTGGCTCGCAAGAAGAGCCAATTAAAGCACATTGGAAACAAGGAAATAAGCTCTGTGTGCAGCGGGCTTAAGGTCAAATATTCTAAGAATTGTTCCTTTACACAATCTATATCGAGCAACAAATTGATTTTCATCATACGTATTTAAAAGATTTAGCCGTGGTCGGACAGTATATGATTTGCGAATCACAACTAATATATCATAATCTTCTTCGTCCTCGTGTTCAGAAAGTGCCGCATATACATTTAAAACCATGTCTATAAGTAAAACAGAACTTAAAATGTCACAATATTCTCAATAATATACGTAAAACATAACCAAAGATATTTACTTTACTTGTTAAACAGAAACTACTCGGTAGTTAGACTATTAAATAAAATTACCTTTTGATAGCAACAATTTTATCCACAGGTGAACTTTATCAATAGATGGAACAACAGTTATTGATATTTACCTAATGGGTCTAATGGATAAATTTACCAAAAATTTAAAATAACCGGCCCATAATGATGATATGCTATTACACTAGTGCAAGTTCTGAGCTCTTGTCAAATCTTACGTTATAGTTCTAATACTCCTCCATGTATTTCAGAACAGTTCTAAGTTCTAGCAATTTTAAATAATTTTTTAAAATTGTTATTTCTCTATTATACGATTGTAATATTGGAAAGATATTTTTATGTATTCTCAATCTCTGCATTACCCAACAACGTGAACGTGTGGAGAACTGACTTTTTTTATTTTATTATATTTTTAATCGATTTTTTATTTAAAAAATTTTTTTATTTTTATTTTTTATTTTATGATTTAAAAAATTTTTTTATTTTTTTTAATTATTTTTTCAATGACTTTATGTTATATATAAACGTTTATTGATTTGTCTTATCGCATATCACGTATGCAATTAGACATATAATCGTCTTTTACAGTTTTTGTCAGAATTTACAGTTTGACGTTATTTAATTAGGTCATCATATTTATATCAAAAATTCACCTAATGCGTACAGAATTAGTGCTTCTTTTCCACATTATAATCGATCCCACCGATTAAGATGTATGTTTTTCCATCGACCTTCACAATTTTTGTAAGCGAACTTAATTTGTGGGCAATGATATTATCTCTGTTCGGGTAACCAGTATCAGTCATAACAGAAGTGTTGATTATGAGATGCGACCCATATTCTTCCCATAAGCTAGCAATTTTGTTTTTGCAATTAAAGCAAGTCCTTTTAGTTATTAAGCATGGACTTACTATGGACTTACATGGATTACTTTTTGTAATAAATATAGACCACCGCAAAGAATTGCAACCGCAAACAATCATGTCAACGTTTATGTTTATAGTAGTAGAGTTATGAGAGTTCTAACTCTTGTCCTCTACAAGGGGGGAACCGCGTGGGGGGAGGTATGGCGCGGGGTATGACGTCACGGGGGAGAAGTACGGCATAGGGTTATGATGTCACGCAAGGGAGGGGGGGTATGATGTTACCGGGGAGTACGTCACGCGGGGAGAGATATCATCACGCAGGGGTATAGCGTGTAGGAAAAGGAAGCGCAGAAATAATTAACACTTTTTATATATAATAATATTTATTTAAAATAAAATCTTTCTATGTGTGTGTAAAATACATATAAAGTGTGCGTGTGTAAAATATAAAAATTATAATATAAAAATTTAATAATAATAATAATAATATAAATAATAAGCGTTATCTAAAACAGATAACAACAGATTTTATTAGTTAAATAATAATAATAATGTATTATAAAATTTGAAAAATACATACAATTAATTTAATTTGTGTAAATGAGGCACATGTTGCACTGCAATATTTGATGCAACGGCCTCCCGCACTGTGTGCAATATTCGTCCAATTCGTAGAGTGTGCTTTGATGTTCTCGCACAATATGAATGTTAGAAAACAAGTCCGAAATGTTTAAAAAACATGATGTGCAGAATTTAACATGTTCGTCTGTATAATATAAATATACAACACATTTTAGTTCCACCTAAATCGCTTATTTCCACTCTGTTTATAATTCGTTCTTTAATGTCTGCGATATCACCACCGTCATCGTAGTCTGAATCTTCGGACAGTATGCAGTCTTCATCCGAAAAATTATCATTGTCCATTAATTGATCGTTCCCATCTGCTTCGTTATTGTCCAAATTATTTTTTTCAATGAACATCACTTCATCGTCATCATCAATCACAATAACTTTATCCATAGCGCGCAAAATCGTTATAAAAAAACGATTTGACAAAAACGTCGTAAGAGGGTTGACTGGATAATGTTGCACACTCTTCTCAATTATATATATTTTAATTCTATATCTTTGTCTCCTTCTAACTAGAATATCACGTCTCATTTACATCATCATTTTTCTACATCTCTAGCAGAACGTGTTGAGGAAAAGATTTAAGTTTTGTCGTTTTTGCATATGTTATAAAGGATGGAAGAAATAAATAAAATTAGGTAGATAAATAATATACTAACTTATTTATTACAAGCATCACAAAGAATGTTATTTACAGCGCATGCTAATTTCACAATCAATAAGTGATTCGCTGTCAAATATATCATTTTCGAGTATCGTTTTTGCAGCATCACACATATTAGTAATATTATTACGTTGCAAAACATTAACAAATTGTTAAAATTTTTCGTTAACTATATGTGTATTTTCACACAATCAGTAATATATATGATCAATACATTTTTCAAAATCAAATAAATATAATACAGTTTGTAGTTTCATGTATAAAGAATTATCATACACTGTCATTTTTATAATATCCGAATCAGATATTTTAATCGCTTCGATTATTAAATCTCGAATCTGCAACAGAGATGATTGTACAAGTCGTTCGATGTCCACACGTTTCTGCATCAACGATTTCCAAGTTTCAAAAGGTAATACTACTTGATTGCCTCGGTTATCACCAAGAACCAATTGCACGCAAGAGACTCGAATAAATCGATATAAAAGGAATTTTAATAAATATTTATTTAAGGATGTAACGACCGATGGTCGTTACGAGAGCCTCGCGGACCGTCCACCCGTCCGCAAAAGAGGCTGGCGCTCGGCGCCTCATAAATTTCATGTATACGCCACTGGCAAGCCCACCACACGGGCCGCCGCTGGCCGGTGCGATCTCCCACTAGGGCGATGCGAGCCTTAGTAAGAGGAGCCGGCCGGGTATATAAGCCGGCTCGACACGGCTCGCGACACCAGTCCCTGGTCCCGATCCTCGGGACGCTAAAAGCCTCAGAGCGCTCTCTGAGTCTCCAGCCGATCGATCCTGATACCGCTCCTCTAACCTGGTCTAGGAGACGAGTGCTCTTGTCTTCGGCCGAGCGCTCTCGGCGTCCAGTTCTGTCAGTGCAAGGGAGTGCTCTCCCTTACGCCAACGACCTCCGGCCCGGGGAACGAGTGCTCTCGACGACCAGCACTGTCCGTGATGAAGAGTGCTCTCTTCGTCGCCTCCTCGCGATACCGCCGACCACGACCGCGCAGGAATCTCACGGTGATCCGCGACCGAGAGCATTAGGCTCTGTCCACAGTACACGTCGTTCCTCCTGTAAATACCACCTAATTAATAAGGCTGACTCGTGCCCGCTCGTGACGCCAGGAACAGCATCTCTCCGGCGCCTAGTCCTTTTCAGAATAAGACGCAAAGCACGCCGGTTGGCCCTCAGTCCTTTTCAGGGCGGGCAGCTGAGCGATGCGCATCCTCGGCACCAGACGTCACGACCTGGCACGGCCTTGTGTTCGATTCGTTTCTTTCGTTACGGGCCTATCCCGTTTCCGTTGATTGTATTCGCGAGCTATAATATTCTGTTGTACATAACGTGTAAATAAATCATTGTCATCTGTTAATGAAATCGAGTGTGTAATTTGCAAGCCCGAGTCTCTTCCTTCTCCCGAATCCTGGAACCGACGAGCCGATCCGTGGCGTCAGAAAAGGAAGACCGTTACAAGGAAAAAATATGAAATGTTTTAAGTTAATCAAAACTTACTTGTCACATTTTTTCTTCTTATATGGTGGAACGTCTTGAATTGGAATATAATAATTCATGCGGTTTCCTCCAGCGGGATACATTATAAACTTTTCACATAAGCGGTCGATGCAAGCTGAACCTATTGAACATATTTAAAATATGTTTTAGCGTTACAAAATTGCATTGTGGTGGGGATTATTGCCAACGTAAAAAATATAGCGATTTTTCCAATTTATCAAGCGCCGATGTAATGCTCTTATTCGCGATATCACCTCCCCCCCCCCCGCCAGATGTGAGATATAGCTAAATGCACAAAAAAATGCAATATAATATAAAATTTTCAAACGCCGATGTGCGGCTGCTTCGCTATGATATCACCCCTTGCACGATCGTGTCAAAATGGTGAAACATAAGAACAATCATCAAAGTTAAAATACATTAAAGTTAACATACAAGTAATTTTTGCACCAGGGATGGCATCACTTCCTATGCATGAGATTTAGGTGAATATACATTTTTCAAGCGCCGATGTGCGGCTGGTTTACAATGATCATTCATAAATATTCAAAATGTACATGACAAACCGCGAACTTATTTAGTAAAAGAGTAATATGATAATTGCATGCACCCGGGATTTGACATTATCTGTAGAAAATCCAATATTTGTCAAAATGTATGAATCGTAAGAATACTCGTCGAAGGTTAAAAATACAATATTTCAACAAATCCAATAGTTATGTGTTGCATCAAATCCCAACCATTTCACATAAACCTTATCGCCCTTTTTAAATATCATTTTTTCCACGAGATGTACGGAATTAGCAATGAGATGTAACTCGTAAAATTCTCCGGCGACGGGATTTCCGCGCGAATCTTCGAGAATAAATCACGGAATTAGTTTTCTGTGCTTTGACAATCTTAAACACTTCGGTGGTCCAATTTGGTGTGTAATCTTTGTCAAAGATCTTGAATTTATTCACGCGTACTGAATTGCCTACTTTAAATCTTGCAAGTGTAGCTATTTTTACATTTATACCCTATTTGAAAGTTTATCGGCAATCACGGAAGTTACATCGATAGATTTCATATTGATAGTGCGATGTTTTCGCGCATCGTACTCTCCAACGAGCTGTGATAACGCGTCAATCCATTTGTAATTTCGATTAAGCGTAAACATTTTCCACATATTGTTTTTTAATGTTCGGTTGAATCGTTTCACGACTGAGGCTTTCATAACAGAATACGTCGAATAATAATTAATATTATGTTTCTTCATAACTTTTTGCACATTTGTATTGTAAAATTCTTTTCCTCTTTCGGTTTGAAAAATTTTTGGACATATTCCGTCTTGAATCAGTATCATCTCGAATTATCTTTGCAATCGTTTCCGACATTTCGTTTCCACTCTTACTCTTAAGCGGTACAGCTCACGCATACTTGCTCAACACATCGATAATTGAGTATATAATTGTGGCCTTTATTGAATCGTGCATATGGACGCATCTCGACCACGTCGGTTTGCCATAAATCATCGTATCCGCATACTACACGTCTTCGTGGAAAATTTTTTCTCGCAGAAGCATGCAATTCTTCCACGAGTAGCTGTTTCTTAGAGGTTTTCCGTGACATATTTGATCGAGGCATAATTCGTAATACTGATTTTACTACGTATAATTATTTATCTATATAGTTATGTATCTTTCGTCGAATCAAATGTAATCTGTGCACGTGCTGCATACCGAAGCATTTTCTGCATCTCACCTCGTAGCGTCTGCATATTCGTCTCGAGCATGATTATGTTTTTCTCAAATTCTTTCAGGCGATCTTCCAAAACCTGACACTCATTTCCACGTACTATTTGTTTGCGGCATCAGTATCATCTTTCTGTTGCGCTATGCGTCGTATCTTGCGCGACCTTGCGTCAAACCCGGACGTTATCTGACACAGAGCGTTATCGCGCACGTAATTAGTAATGCGTTCCATTGATAGTATGAATTGTTCGGTGTTTCTATCGATAATCCAAATTTATTAATCGACATTTTGATATCAACTATAACGATAGACTGACTCGGTTCACCGATACATTATTTAATTTATAATAAGACTAGCTTCGCAAAGTTGTTCGATAATTGACAATATTTCATTGTCATGAGCATTATTGCCAGCTTGACGTGAAGCTTTCAGCAATCGCAGACGATCTACCAATTCGTGGGGATCATTCTAATGCACATCGATTTTATTAGCGTTTAGCGTCATAGCGCGCGGTATGTTTATACCTCTTCCAGCTTTTTTTCCGGAGATTAATGGCGCAATTATAAATTTATATTTATTTATTTGTAACGATGCATACATCGTTACCCGGCCGTCCACCCGCTGGACACCGCCACCCGACGACCATTGGTTGGGCCAGCGCACGTAAAATATCTCCGCCCCACGCCCAGCAGTCACGGGATCTTAGAGCGAAGGCGCTATGCGCCCCATTGTATTACAAACCGGCGAGCGAAAACAAACATTTGATAAATATGTATTTATTTACAATTATATCACCGGTTCGGCACACCGTACCGGAGCACGAGTCGCGCGCTTGGGAAACCGCTTCGATCGCTTCCAAATATTCCCGAGCCGCGAACGGGCTCAACCGAATTGTTGAACAAACAATTATCGCGCCGACGCGATACCGCCGACACCGGGTATAAATAAGCGCTCCACCGGGTAAAAAGACAGAACCTTCTCCGCTGCTCTGAAGTCGGTACGACGCTCAGAGCATGCCAAAGAACCTTACACGCTTCACAAACGAGATCGAGGTTGGATGTACTCCACCTCTGCTGGGTTTTCCCAGCATCCCGCAAAGCAAGCGTTCCGACCAAGCATCCGATCGTCCGGCAATAGTTCTAGCGGTGGGAAATTACCCGCCACCGACGGATATTCCCGTCTGCCGGACGCTCCTATTCCGACCGCGAACCGGTCCCGCTATTTCCAGATAAATCGCGAGGCATCTCGCGAGCCGTCACAAGCCGACCAAGACTCGCCATTACTACGGCGATAGAATCCGCACACCTAGGGCCGTAAGACCGCCCTACGCGCCGAAACTATTGGCACGCTATTCGCCAAGCCGCAAGGCTCCCGCCCCTCGCGGCGATATCACCGCGCGCCATCGCGCTTCTCACCCGCCGAGTGACACCGCCTATCGATCACGAGCATCGATTATCGCGCACCGCGCTCGATCCGCCGCCGAAGCGTATCGGCTGCAAGTGCATTTTAAGCGTGCACTCGGGCTCAACGCACATCGAAGCGCACCTCCAAGGTGACTCCGCAGCCGCCGTTTAAAATACGCGGAATCTCGCACGGGCATCCGCTTGCGCCACTCTCACCTACGCTCATTCATTCGCGTGCACACGCGCTCATTCAATTTCATCCGCGCACATTCATTCACCTATGCATTTTGTAACCCCCGCAGTCTGACAATAAATAAACCTATTATTTATTTACAACCACTCGCATTTTAGTATTTGCTATACCTTCCGAGCCCTGATCCCGACCGAGCTATGCGACAGTGCTCGGGAAAACCGACCGTTACATACTTGTATCTTTTGTTACCTAATACAGGCATATATTTATTACCATCGCGTTTATGCGCATTTGTCGTCAATAGTATACTTTTGTATTTATACATATCCACTTCAGTGTATACGGCATCGTCGGGCATTCTCATAAAAATCAACTCGTAGAGACCTGGTGTTCCCATATATTTTATTCCACTTATAATTATATTGTCATCTTTATCCATATCAAAAAATTTATTATCAATCATCATTTCTTCGTTGCAAAATTTAACACCGTATGTATAATCCATTTTGGTTTTTTTATCTTGACTTAAAATAGCTCTCACATATTTTTTCCCAAGTAGACCAAAATGATCGCGCAATGTAATTTGACCCTCGGACGTTTTTAATAGATGTTGAACCGATGTGACAAACGTTTCAGGTGTGGTTTCAAAAATTTTCATCCACAGATGGAGACGGTCTTTCGTGCAATATTTGACTTGGTTGGACTACATCTTTTATTGGAATAGACGTAACACATTCGATAATTGTTTCAGTCGCTTACGATTCGAGAGTACTGATTCGGAGTACAAGTTATTAGCGAATCGTTCAATATTTGACTCTTTTTTCTCATATTTTTCTTCGAACATACTCATTAGCTCAATTTTAGCTTCATTAGATTCTATATTGATTGTATTTTCAACAAGCTGTTTTAGAGTGTTATAGCCTAACTAGCTATAATCGAATTTAAAGTATTTTTTAATAAACGCCTTCCGACTATAGCGAGAGGCGTATAATGTTACAAGCGCGAAACGCTGACGAAGCGAACCACGCGCCGAGGCTAAGCGATTGTGAAAGAATCGAACCATCGGAAATGCAAGGAATTTCGATCGCACGATCTTAACTTGCATTTTGGCCTAACAATTCGAAACAAGCGACACAACCATATATGGTCGCTAAGGGGTCCCCTCCATAAAATCAACCTTACGGAAGGCGATAAAAGATGCCACCGCGAATACGCGGCGGGCAGTCTTGATCATCTATCAGCATCGGACAGTTATTATTAGTAACGTCGGACAATTACCGCGCTCAACCTAACTCCAGGAATCGCTAAGTCTAGCCACGAAACATAATCCGAACTAAGCCTCAGCTGATCGCGCGACCGTGACCGAGATATCAGACTCGCGCGACGTTATCCTATACCGTGACACCCGGCGCGTGCCGTCGTCACTCTACAAAGTGCTACAAATAATTGTGAAGGAAAACTTTCGGAACAAAAGAAGCAACTCGATTTATATAAATAAATCTACTTTATTTGATACTAATAAGAGTTCTACAATCACCGGCTCCCGATCCGGTCCTCGACTCCTCAGCCCTTAGTGGCAAAGATCCCAAATACCTCGTGCCTCCGCACAGAGGCACAACAAGAGGTTCGATAATTGGTTTAAAGTGTCTTTCCAATGCGACGTTTTCCTCCATTTGACCAGTTTTCAAAAAATGATATTTTTTGCGGATTGATTCGCTCGTTCGCAATCACTTTCGCAATCTTCTCGCGATCACTTGTCATGTTCGGATTAAAATTTTTAGACGTTACTCGATCGATGTGTTAATAGCGACTAACCGCTTTACGGTATTGTAAAATCATTAAATCCTTTTCTATAACGTCCATTAATCTATAAGCTGTCTTTGTCAATCACTACAAATCCATACTTGTGTTGCCAACATTTGTGACAGAAAGCGCGAAAATCATCGTAAGACATGTCAATATTTACGTAATCGTTGTAAATATGCTTCAAGTTTGTATCATCTTGTTTAAATAAAATTAATAAATTTGCATTGTCGCATATAAGATGCTTGGGTATCTTGGCATACGTTTGACAAAGATAGAAACAGTCGACGTTCGAGTGTCGATCCATTGCAACGTACTCTCTTATCTTATCTTGCTTGACGCACGCCACGTTATCAAAGATAAAAATGGAATTCGGAAGCATCTCATTCGGCGAAATGACATCGCTATTATTAGAAAATGTAAAATAGCCAATTTCATCAATCGATGATAACAAATTTTCCAAATATTGATATTTCGGTTATTGAAGCAATTTCGAGTATACTTACGCGTTCTAGAAACGTATACTGTGTGAACTTTCTATCAGACTTATCAACACGTTAGTCTTAACGCAGTTCGAAGGATCGCAAATGATACCGCGTATACACGGAAAAAAAAATTAGCTGCCGTAGCTAAAAACTGCGTGTGGTAACTACATTTCAGTCGTAACATATGGATAGCAAACAGCTTAGCTGTGATATCTATTTATTAAGTACAACAGCGAACATGTTAGCTGTGATATTTATTTATTAGAAGCAACAGCAAATAATTTTGCTGTAGTTTACAAATTTCTTTTGCAAACCATGATTAGCTATGGTAGCGAAAATTTTTTTTCCGTGTAGTAATCGGCATGTTTCCATGCTTGCGTATTTCTCTTGCGGACATTAGTCGTGTTTTATCGTCAAAATTTGTCATTTTGATTATCGTCGTTTGTCACACGAACCGCATGTTTGCTCTCACAAAGTGCAAATTCTGTAAATTGAGCCATGGGGGCCTTATTTATAGAGGTGCATCAAGTCGAAGCCGCTCAGTGTCGAAAATGTTTCTTTATCTGCCGGCTAACAGCGATATTCTTGATCTTACCGCCGAGCAGTTACAATTTATTCCCAAGATTGTTTTATTGCGAGACTTTGGTAGCTACGTGGAACAATTGTGGACTAAGCTTCCCGAACATAAGGGCTGATTCAGAGGTTCGACGATATCGTAGTTGCATGCGACAATTATAATCAACCGTGGCAGCAAACGCATATCGACGGTCTAGCACCGTTGATAAAAGATTATGGCGAATGCCAGCAAAAACAGTAAGAGGTAGCGTCCTATTAAATCGTGCGATAAATGCACTTTCTATTGAATTATATATTCCCGGCTATTAGTTTTGCGGACGGGGAACTCATTTAGAAATACGATTGGCTAGAGGCGATCGAGATATCAATTCACTGGATGCCGCGTATCGCGATCACGATATAGCTTATTCTCGAAGCAACGATCTCGACGAACGACACGTTGATAATATACTTGCTAAGAAAGCGCGAACATGTATTACCGCAAGAAATTCGATTCTTAGCGAAAGAGCAGCCGCTACGACTGTTTGGGCGGCTATGAAAGCAAAGCAAACAAAATTCGATATGGGAATGAAAACAAAAAAATCATCGATGAAGAAAAAGACTGAAAAAACGAATACTTTCTGTAGCGAAGCGCGGTGATATCTTGCCAATTTTACCTAATGATAAAATTGGAAAGATACCCCTAATAATTTAAGAGTTCTTAGTTCTTTGGTTGGCAGAGCAGGGAATCGCAAAGGCGGTAAATGATAGCGGTGCATTATCAGCTCGAAGAAATATAACATCATAATCGCGCTATGGAAGGTCATGGACTTTATCTCGCTCCAAAGAAGCGTGTACGAGAGCACTCAACAACGGTTAAGAAAAAAAAAATGTCAAAAATACTGTGAAAATGTTTGTCGGTGTAACAACCAATGTGCAATTGCAGCAACTTGCAAGACGTATGGGTATACCGTTCTTTGAGAGGCGTTTTCATGCGCAATAATTTACCGATAAATAGTATACAACGAAACGAGAGCGGTATCGTCAATTTGGATGATGTCGATGGTCCCGGCACTCATAGCGTACGCAAAGATGGGGAATCGCGCTGTAAATTTCGATGATTTTGAAAATTTTCGACCGCCCATAGAATTAGTGCGATATTTTGAACAGAATGTGGCGAATATAAAATACAATCATACGTCCTATCAAAATTATAAACAAAGTATTTGTGAACAATTGTGTCTACGATTTCTTTAAACAATAGATTTGAATTTAAAACTTGGCAATTCACCGCCGCGGCTCAGTATTCGTCCGACATGTCACTGACACTTACATTGACTGGCAAGAGTAGCGTTCTTGCTGTAAGCTGTTTTCCGGTTATAGATTTACACGATGATGATTATGAACTTGGTTTAATGAACTTTGAAACTTATCATACGATACCGAACGTGAATTCTTGGAATAATAAATTTTACTTTAATAACGATGACAAAGAAAGTACAATTCCCAAAGGATCGTACGAATTACACGCTATAAATGAATATCTCCTACGTGTTTTACAATATCGACACACATTGGTTCCAACAATATTATTAATGACGCAGAAATTTTGCAGAATAAAGATGATATCGAAGTACATGGCGAATATTCAATCATGCTTCGCTTATCATATAATACGCTAAAGAGCGAAATCAAATGTATCTATAGAATAAACTTTAACAAACCCAAAAACATTGGATCGCTACTGGGATTCTCTAACCTTATACTGCAGCCCGGACTGGCACTAATCGGACACTGGAACATACCGATTAATATCATCAATGTAAACATTATCTGCATAGACATGTAACGTGTAACCGCGGGCGCGTACAGCAAAGAAAAACGTACGATACATAAATTTTTATCGAGCGTATCACCAGGATATAAGATATCGGAAACGACAGTACAGATTATTTATCTATCGATCGTCGCATTGCTGATCGATCGGAGCATTACTGATTTAACGATACGTATTGTTGATCAAGAAGAATGATTACTCGATTTTCGAGGAGAGGAAATTACCATAGGATTGTATATACGGCGACGACAGAAATAATAGCGCGTGATAAATGAAATGCTCGTGTTGAACGAAAGCACAGAGCAGGCGAGGGAAAATATCTTTACGAG
The DNA here is from genome assembly GCA_039654365.1 of Cataglyphis livida. NCBI lineage: Eukaryota > Metazoa > Arthropoda > Insecta > Hymenoptera > Formicidae > Cataglyphis > Cataglyphis livida. The sequence continues at coordinate 11,996,349 of JBCEZV010000072.1, read as the reverse complement.
GGACGATATTTCTGCGAGAAGGCGGGTGACTGTGGTATCAGGTGACAATAATCTGGTATCCGCTAAAAAGAAGTTCAGCGCGTTGTTTCGCAAATTTTTAAAATTATTGGGATTTGTTGTTCGAAATACTTAATAACAAAATGATTGACATATTGAATATCGGAAGCGAGCCGATCTTTGACGATCGCATTGTCAAGATTGAAACTCATACGTACAATCCATACGCCAACGCAACGCTTGAATATAACGACGAGATAGGAATACCGATATAACATCAAGATTTGTACACGTTACCATGTGAAAGTTTTTTATATGTTGAGGTAAAGTTAACCGTAATACGTAAAATGGATAAAAGGGCAAGAGTGGTAATGGGAAACAATTGCGTCGCCTTTATGTTTGATGAATTTCGATATGAACTAGACGGTGTAGAGATTGACCGTAATAGAAACGTTGGAATAACTTCCACGATTAAAAATTATGTCTCTTTAACAACCAAGAGCGTTAAAATTTTGGAAAATGCAGCGAGGAATTTATCACATAATGCTGTCGGAGCTAACTTTAACTTTTGCGTGCCACTAAACATACAATTGAGATTTTGCGATTATAAGCAAATTGTGATTAATGCGCGTCACGAATTAATTTTGATACGTTTGCGCAACGATAACAATTACATAATTGGACCTGCTTCAACGGAAGCTAAGATTGAATTATTCAAAATACAATGGCATATGCCTCATGTAATATTGAATGAGGTCAATAAATTATCCTTGTTACGAGCGTTGGAAAACGGCCGATACTTGAAGATGAGTTTTCGCTCATGGGATCTATACGAATTTCCTTTGCAGCATTACACAACTAAACATTCGTGGACCATAGAAGCCGCATCACAGCTAGAGAAGCCGCGATACATGATATTTGCGCTGCAGACTGGCAGAAAAAATGCTGTGTCAAAAGATATTATCACATTGACCAACTATCTAAACTCGGAATTTTATCCTTACAATGATTTAAATTTGTATTTTAATAAAAATAAGTTCGCCCTCTTGTTCGATATGTATTCGCGTTTTCGCAAATCTTATTATGAATGCGATGTTGATGATGTGTTATTATCCGCCATAAAATTTCTACATTACGGTCCTCTGGCGGTTATTGAGTGTTCGCGACAAAACGAATCGTTTAAAAATTCCACCGTGCACGTGAGAATAGGGTTTGAGGGCAAGGAAGATATATCACCATACACTACAGCCTATTGTCTCATTCTGCTCGATCGCATTATTGAATATTGCCCATTAACCAACGTAGTCCGTAAAATAAGCTGATCCTAGATCAGCAAATATCCCCTTCACTGTTAAAAATATATAAAGATTTAGATTCTTGACAATTGATAGCAATCGTACAGTAATATTTTCATCATGGTCGCGCCGATGTTTGTAGATCTGCAAGGATTTATTATCGGAAGAAAGTTATTATCGAAGGAAGTAGCGATACTGAGAAATGGATATGTTCTCTCACACTACATTTTTGCAAGTCCTGTACTATAAGTGTGCTCATGAAATCTGAGAGATCTCAAGCTTCATGGCTAATTGGACATCATCATGGACTTCAACGGGAAGAGTATGGAGTATGGAAACGTTCCACAGTGTGACGAACGTTTAATTACGATTGCTGTAGGTGTGATGGGAAGAGGAAGCTGGGAATGTTACCAATACTATGCTTTGTGAAAAACATTTAAAGAATTGCGTTTTACAAAATGTATTTAAAATATTCAATTGGTGGACGAATCATCATAAAGATTCACATAAACATTATTTAGAATAAACTATTGTTAAAATATATTCTCTCTTTCATTCTCTTCCTTTCGTCTTTCTTATCTCAGTATGCGAGTTTTAAATTTCAGTACGTGACAACAGCGTTAGCTGTACCAGAATATAGATGTTACATTTTATAGGTGTAGACTTTAAATATTTATTTGAATGTTGTATAAATAATTTATCGTTTGATTATTCTTGCATATAGTTGATTGTGAATTATTAGTCATTCAATAGTCGTTTAAAGTGGTTCAATAGTCGTTCAAAGTGGTTCAATAGTCGTTTAATGTGATTCAATAGTGGTTCGATAGTCGTTCAAAGATGTTCCATAATGCTTTACATTTATAATATAATATATTATTTAAAAGATTTTAACTGTAGAAAATTGATTGTGGAAACATGCTAGCTTTCCTTTTATTACCACGTGTAGAAGGTAAGCGTTCTTTATAAGTGATACATCCCCTACTTTAAAAACGTTTTAATCAAAACCGTGTCTATCCCGTTGTGTCCGTCACAAAATGTTAGACTGTGCGTAACATTTAGTGCGTCAAAATGTTTCGCCACAATCTGGTAAGTAGTATCCAGTATTTTCGTATGTGACATTATGTGTAATATTTATTAATTAATAATACATTTCAGTTTATGCAAATTAATGTCATCCACTGCCAATGCGGTGTTGGCGAGGCAGTATACGATGATCGCATGCGCATTTGTGGAGCAACACTCGCGAAGCCCGCGAATATGCATGCGTTCACCCGTATCAATTTAATGATATATTCTTTTTGAGACCTGTTTTTGGCCTGGCCGTATGAAGAAAAAGAAAATTGGGAGGAGGAGGAAGAGGGGAATTAGGAGAAGGATGAAAATTCAGAGGAGGATGAAAATTGGGAGAAATGAAAGGAAGATTGAAAGGAAGAGCTTGTGGTTTGTGCTTTATAAAATGTAAAAAGTGATTCCAAATTTTATTAAAAAATATTTATAATATTAACAAATAAATTTAACTAATAAACTCTGTTGTTATCTCTTTTAGATGGCGCTTATTATTTTTATATTTTATTATTTTCATTTTTTTAATTTTTATAATATAATTTTTATATTTTACACATTATATGTATTTTATCCACACACACATATTTTATTTTAAATAAATATTATTATATATAAGAAATGTTAATTATTTCTGCGTTTCCTTTTCCTACACGCTATACATCTCCCATGTCCATGCAACGCCTCACGCTATCTCCCTCATATCCTCCGTCGAACGTCATATCTCGCATGCATGCTTTGCACTATCTCTCCCTCTCCCTCTCACGCGAACGTCTAGTGCTATTCTTCTCTCACGTGGATCCCTCGCGCTATTCCTCTCCCACACATCTCATTAGCGCTTTCCTTCTCTCACGTGCATGCAATCCCATGTGCGTGCTATCCCTCTTTTCTTCGTGGATCCCTCACCAATCAGTCGTGCCACGAATCTCTCTCTTCCCTGCGGACCCCTCGCCAATCGATCGCGCCCCGGTCCCCCTTCCCCACTGCGGACTCCTCGCCAACTGATCGCGCCGCGAATTCCATTGCGTGACGTCATATCCCCCGTGATGTCATATCCTCCCCCACCACGCTTAACATCATATCCCTGCCTCGCATGACGTTATACTACCGCGTCATACCCCCTCCCGCGTGACGTTATAATCCCTGCGTTATAACCCCCTCCCATGACGTCATACCCCGCGTTATACCCTCGAGCGATTTCCCCTCATCACTCACCCCCCTCAGAGGATTAGACTTAGAACTCTCATAACTCTACTACTCACTTTAGAATCCTTAATAAATTAAAGAATATTAATATTTAATTTAAAGTATATATTAATACTGTATACTAATATAT
>JBCEZV010000072.1:11976006-11986006 GCA_039654365.1 Cataglyphis livida | reverse complement strand
TGCAAATTTATTATTTTTGATATTTTTATAACATTTTTATAAATTTTAATTATATTTAAATAATGTGAAAATTCTACATTTGAATTTTGCGGGTGCATTTGAGACCAATGTTTGATTAGCTATCCCATCCATATTGCCGCCATTATGCGCAATGTTATACCTATATTATTACATCATGATCTCAAAGACGTTATAAAACAGGACATAAGACGTCTTAAAGACATCATATACGTCTTTCTAATAATCTTATAAAATGTCTGAATAATTTAAGGACGTCTTTTAGATGGCTTAAAGACGTCTCCATGTACTCTGGGATAATGCACAAAAAATATCATCAAGAAAAAATCTCAATGCAAAGATTATATTTATTGGAAAGACAAAAAAGTATATGGTGTCTCACAAGAATAGACGATGGAGGGATTATTATTTACTCTGTATTTACAATATTTAAGATATTGGAAATTTAATATTCAAAATATTGTAAAATCATTATTCTGTCGCAATTGAGATAAATATGTAATGTATTGTAAATGTTTGTAAATTTATACTACAAATACATAAACATTTACATATACAACAATTATATATATTATGTATTTACATACACACACATACACACACACACACACACAAAACACACACACACACACACATACACATGTATGCATGAATGTGTATATATATATATGTATATATATTGTTACTGTTCCGCGCGTGTTCACCAGTCATCTCCCCGATCGCTGAGAGCGGGATCCGCGCCAGTCGAAATTTGCGAGAGCCATACCGAAATCTCCAGAGTATTATCTGTTCGATTTATTTCCGCTATTTTTAATTTCTTTTATTATTCTTCTATTACGATATAATATGGTCTTATTGGAGGAGCGAGAAAGCAGCAGGGAAGACAACAATCAAGACAACTCGGAAAACGAGGGACAATCTATGGGAGGACGTGAGAAGGAAATAAGCAACAGTTGAATTCCAAAGCGTGCGGCGAGAAACGCGAGAGACCGAGAGGATCTTCACGTCTGGACGCAGAACCGTGCGGAGATTTGCCCTCGAAGGACTCCAAAGGAGCTCCGCCGCCATGAGGTGTGGCGGGAGGAAAAGAGGTCGCCAAGAACCGCCAGTGTGTTCTTCAATCTCGAGATCAAGACGGGACCCGCTGGTGCCCTCTCAGAAAGGACCTACGAAAATTATTGATTGCGATCTCGGGTGCTATGCGCGCCATCGGTACGATCATGAACGTGCCGCCCGACGGCTACCTCACGTGTTATCACGCGATTGGTCGTCATAACACGCACCTTGATTGCGCATCCAAGGCGCTGGTCCGGCGTTACCGATTCTAGATCGCGATGATCCCGAGTCAAACTGGCGCAGACGTTAGCGTGCGATTGACATGTGTGTCTCGAGGGGAATTGCCGAGCGAAAATCGAGCGTAAGCTAGCGAGGAGAGCAAGACGGTTTGCGGCAAGATTTTCAAGAGAATGAGGCCAAGCGCCGCCAAATTCCCGGACTCCCAGGAAGAGAGCTTCGTTCTGGTGAGGTTAGGTCCTGCTGAATAGCCACGCGCGTTCGCGATATAGAAATCGTTCGTTCTACCATCGTAGTCGCAATTTGGAGTTAATTTTGCGTCCCAGCTCAACTCAGAATTTTGGTGTTTATTGCATCGTTATTAGCGTGATTTCGATTGCGACTTGGTCACGTCGGCAAGCGATTCGAAGTGTCTTGAATATTCGTTGTAATAACAAAGCTCTTTTCCTGGGAGTCCGGCAGTCTGGCGACTTCTCGGCGCTTAGCCTCGTCCTCTCGAAATGTTGCCGCAAACCCTCTTGCTTTTCTCGCTCCCGGCCGGGATCTCTCCTTGCTTGCTTATGCTCGATTTTCGCTCGGCAAGCGATTCGAGCCCCGAAGCGTCTTGGTTTCACGGATTCAATCAGTATTGCGCGTTTAATACCACATATATCGTCTCTATGGAAATCGCAGATCGGAAATACGACGTAATATAGTAGGCGTGAAATTCTCGCCCGTCTAGCGTATAAGTCATGTATACATGAGTAGTCTGTCGCCGAAAATGAGTGTGTATCGCAATTATATATCTTTCTTGTTAAACGTCAAGTGTGAGCGTGTTTCGTGCGGATACCTTTCTGTTTATTCTTTTTTGTCGAATTATATGCATTGGATGAGCGATAGAGTGATTTCGCGGTTGGTACGTAATATTGTACAGAGCGTTGCGAGTTATATTTGCGCGGTGCTTGTTTCGGGGTGCATTGCATGCATGTAGTTGATGTACGGCAGGTTACGATAGCGAGCGATATATTATTGATCTACACGGTCCGATAATCGACCCGGTATAATTGCGTTCGAGCTTAGACCCGACCGACCTTGATTTAACGGCGTCCTATTTTCCGCGACGCTAACCTGTCTCTATTATCCAGTCTCGCTTCCGCAAATTTGTTGTCGCCGTATAACCGCGTTTATCCATCCGGATTCATTTAAAGTAATAAATTTGTTATTTTCTTGTTATCTCACGATTTTACTCTCATTTTACGTGTATTTGTCGCTCTGTCTTTGTCGCCTCTTGCCTCAATCTCGTTTTCGTTCAACATACGCCCTGCCCCTCTGCCGTTAGGTGAGCTAGTCCGTCCGCGACGAAATCTACTTGTTTCTTTCGCGTCTTTTTCGCGCTTATCTCGCGTATTTAACGAATTGGTACGTGCAAGACCGTATCTGGTGCCTAATTAAAATTCTCGCGAATTTTAATGTTTCGTCATGACACGCGCGGAACATCTTCCACCCCCCGTTTCCTCCCAGCGTGTAATTATATCTCTTTTTGTCCCCGATTCTTTTCCCGCATCTCCCGTTCGTATTTTACTCCCGTTCATCGGCGCAACCAAACATCCGCGCGACGGAGAGATCATGACGGCGGACGCGCTCAGTGTTTGACAGTTCGCGGAAGGAAAAGTTGAAAAAATTTGGCGCCCAACGTGCGGCCACGTTGATAAAGAGAGGATTTTGGGAAAATCACGTTGAACTCGAGGGGAAAATAAAAGACGCGCCAGGATATTTCGATTACCAACGTTGCGAAAAACGGCAAATAATCTTTTCCTTTTTTTCCTTTTTTTTCGTTCTTTTTCGTTTTTTTTGTGATGTACGCCCGGGAATCAATTCATTAACAAGAAAATCGTAATTTTTATAATCTCACGGACAATTGAGAATTAATTTGAAATTTAGTGAAAAATTATTGATGAGAAAATTATTCGATATTATCGCGGAAATAATTTTTAAATTAACCGTCGTGAGAAGTTCGTTCGTATCGTATTTACGTGTACTATTAGTCTTTATTTGACTGTTCGAGATATTGCTTTTTTTTTCTTTATGTGCTCACACTGTAATTGTTCTATATTATTGTCGTCGTGTAACGGTCGTGCGTCGTCGTATTTATCTCTCGAATACAAATATCGGGAAAACCGTATGAGTCGAGTCGATTCCGAGGACGATTGGGTTTTAAATCACGAAAAACTTGTCGAGGAATTATATAGGCGTAGACTTTCGACGGACGGAAGTTATTCGATTTTAACCGCTTGATTGTTGCTTCGCGTGCATGACAATAGGGAAGGATTTTGAATATCGTCCGCGGATGGAGAGGACGGGATATCGGATACCGAGCGTCTGGAGCTCTCGGGGGAGCCGACTCGTCCAATGCCACGCGACAGTCTGCTAGGGCCATCGTACTCTCCGGGCACACTCCGCACCCCTGAACATAATTTTACGCGCGATTCTCCGGGAAATTCTGTGATGACTGCGTATAATGTCATGAGAAAATGAAATTTGAAATTTTCGGGTGCACGAGGGGAAGACGTCGAAACGTTTTTGATTCGTATTGAAGAGGATTGTGATTTAGTGCCGGTAGCGGATAAGAATATTCTCCGCTGCTTACCATTCTTTTTATCAGGTAATCGCACATTGATTCTGCGGAAAACGAGATCAATTATCGACGTAGGCCGCGTTTAGATCTGCGTGGCGTACGCGATTCGGGGAGCCGGATTTTCAGCTCGCGCTAAGAGATAATAAGACGAACGCAGGGGGAACAGAAGTCCGTGGCGAATTATTCCACTTGCTTGAAGGCAATGTACGATCAATTGTCGCCACTTTCGAGCGCAGCGGAACAAGTTAGTTACACGTTTCGAAATATGTTGCCGCGTTTGCAGATCACGATGCGTCGGGATGAGGTGAATTGAGGATATAGACTCGTTTGAGGATATAGACTCGCATAGAAGCCAGTCATCAATTAACACAGTGTTATCGCGCTCCGCCGACTCCCGATAAACCCTTATTCCCTGACCTAACCTACTGATTCCCGCGCCGTGTGTATAAATAAGTGCATAAACATGATATGGTCGCCGCGCTAAATACTTTCTCGAGTTCTGCGGATTCGGGGACTATCCTGCGCAGGAAAAAATGGCGACAAGATCGCGTCACGAAAACCTCGACTGACAGAGCGTCTGTGACTTCGAGGCATCCACGCAACCCTTCATATCTGGGGTTCGATCTTCCCGCGTAATGTTGGAATTGTGATGGTATCGGTCATCTATTGCGCGATTGTGAGGCCGCGCCGTGCATGCATTGTTATCATTGCGGTCGCGCCAAAGTAACCTTGCACACATGTCCTGATTGTTTGATAAGAGTAAGGGGGCCGATTAATGGAGAAACCCGATTTCTACTTCGAAAATATCCCCTATTTATATTGTGCAAAATCAATGTAAATTTTTGTATAGTTTGGTGTTCGTGATGAATCGTCGTTATTGTTTTTACGTGTCGAGATTATGGGAAACGAAATATTCGCTTTGTTAGATTCCGGCTCAAGTCGCACGTTTCTCGGACCGTCCGCGGTCGAATTAATGAAGGAATTACGTTTGCAATTTAAAAGTTTGGATGGCAACGCGTAACAATAGCTACGAGTCAAATCACACGAAAAAGGGGGAAGCTCGAAATACTGATTACACTCCGCCATCGAATCAAATCCTTGAAAGTTTACGCGTTATCCACCTTAGCGTTACCATGTATACTTGAAGTAGATTTCTTGTCTATGTTTGAAATCAGTGTAAATTTCGCGACGCACCGTTAATATTTTTCAGATAATTTAAGTGTGGAATATGACTTTGATATGAAATTCGGTAATTTATCATGCCGCGTAAGCACAACGGGAGGGGAGAGCGCCGAATAGAGGATGGCTTCCGCGAAAACGAAGAAAGCCTCGCAACCGGAGGACGGACCGCTTACCGCCGTCAAAAGGACACTCTCACTGAATATGGCAAACTTCTGGGAAGGAGCTCGGATTCTTAGATCGCATAAAAGTTTGCCTATTTTGTTGTGGATTAGTTAAGATATCGTCGGCCAAAGAACGACGACTAAAAGATTTTCTCGCGTAAGAGATCGTCGGAGATACGAGTAAATACGGAGTAACTAATTTGATGGAACATCGGACAAATGTCGGAAATCACGCGCCAATTAAACAGCGCTACTACCCGGTATCGTCGAAAAGGAAGTAATTCATGCGGAAATTGATAAAATGTTAGAAGCGGGAATAATTGAGTCGCAAATTAACAGCGTTTATGATAACGGGTAAAGGCCTATTTCATTTTATGAGAACGTTTGGTCTTATTGGGGCACTCGCGATGTTTCAATGTTTACTTGATCAACTTATCGGACTGGAAATGGAGTCGTACTTTTGCTTATTTGAACGATACTACAACGGACACGAGTTCGGTCGGATTAGGCGCTGTGTTAACACAGGAATTGGAAGGTGTGGAACACGTGATTGCATTTGCAAATCGCGCGCTATCGGAAGCAGAAAAGAAATATTCCATGATGGAACAGGAATGCATGGCAGTCGTATGGGCAATTCGGAAGTTTAGACCGTACTTAGAGGGCTATCAGTTTAAACTCATTACCGATCATAGCAGTCTTCATTGGTTGCATAATTTGAAAACTTCAACCGGTCGATTAGTAAGATAGCCTCTCGACTTATTAGAGTACGACTACGAGATCGGAAGGGAGCATTAAATCACGTTCCCGACGCGCTATCGCGATTATACGAACCCGCGGAAGAATTATGCGCTATTGCGACCACCAGATGGTACAACACGCGCGTGTGAAATATCGAAAGCGAGCCGCGTAAATAGTCAGGTTGGAAAATTGATAACGACCGGTTATATTTCCGAAAACCGAATCCTGTCGTGTCGCAAGTAGTTGACGACTTAGAACAGCGGAAGCTTGTGCTTCTGAGAGATTTGCGTCGTGATGTTATTCGAACTAATCATGATGTTCCTCACGCAGGTCACCAAAGAAAAAACGTACCGGCGAGTATCGCGGCAATATTATTGGTCGCGTATGTTTAGAGAAGTCGCAAATTATATCCGGCGTTGCGATACATATCAACGAACTAAGGTGAAACGTTCCCGCTGGCTTAATGGGGCAAAGAAAGATCGATACCCCGTGGATTCGCTACGAATATCATGGGCTCGTTTCCCACCTCGAGGAGCGAATTCGCGTATCTTCTGGTCATACAAGATTTATTTACGAAATGGGTGGAATGTTGTTCGCTCCGAAGATCAAATGGTAAAAAGATTTGCGAGGCTATTGAAGAGTTATAAATCGATAAGGAACCCGTCGTGTATTGTTAACAGATAATGGGACCGAGTTTATCAATCGCGACTTAAAAAGCTTTCGCGGAAGAATAGGATATCGCGCTTGTAACCGTACCGCCATATCACCCTCAAGCGAATCCAGTAGAGCGAGTAAATCAAGTGTTGAAAACGATGATCACTGCGTTTATCGAGCAGGATCATCGGGATTGGGATTTGCGCTTGACAGAGTTTCGTTTCGCGTACATTTCGGCGTATCATACGTCGTTACAGGCTATGCCTGCGTTTTTAAATTTTGGTAGGAAATCGTCGGTGATTAACTCGAAGCGAGAGGCTCAAGATCCCGAGCTTGGTATTGAAGAAGTTGCGATCGGTAAATGGAAGGAGCGTATGGAACGAATCCAATCTTTGCGAGACTGGGTAGAGAATTTAAAGGCCGCTCATCAGAAGCAATCGCATTATTATAATTTGCGTAGATGCGATATACGCTTTGTAATCGGCAATAAAGTACTAAAAAAACAGCATGTATTATCATCCGCAGCGCAGGCTATCTCAGTGAAATTAGCGGCGAAATATCATGGGCCGTTCACCGTCTCGAAGATGTTGTCACCAGTCGTTTACGAGCTGTTGGACGAAAAAAATAAGATGATTGAAAAGATTCACATCAAGGACTTAAAACTTTACGTTCCCTCTGACTCCTAGGGTATACCGAGGGTGAACGGGAGCGAAGAATAAACTTCCGCAACTTCCTCCGTGACTGCGCGGAGCATATCGACGAGGTGGCGAGTTTTGGGCTGGCCTCCGCGAGGAGTTGGGATGGATCCAGCTGACCCAAAAAGCCCGGGAATATCGAGCCGTCCAAACAACGACGTCGACAACGGACGCATCCACCCAAACAGACGCGGCGCCGAAAACGGAAGCGGTGCAGAAAAGCCCGAGGAACCAAATCCCAGTCAGCATGCGGAGCGAGAGGCAGGAGGAACCGCGGGCCCGAGAAAGGCCCGTGCACGCGCAAGGGTGTTGTAGTTATGGAGAGCCCCACCGTTAATATGTGCCCCGAACCATGCAGGCAATTCTGTTACCGATGCGGCCAGGCGGGCCGCACTATAAAAGAATGCGCGACTTGCGATGTGGAGGGCCGAAGGGCCTCCTTGCAACACCCGCTCCCGCAGCAACGGGGACCGTCGCTAAAAAGGATCATAGCTGTTCTGGCTTGAGTTAGGCCCATCGTTTTTTTCCTCTTTTTTTCGTTTTTTTCGCTCTCTCTCTCTCCCGCGACAGATATTTTTTTCCTCCTTGGAGAGGGCTATCCTTAGCGAGTATTCTTTTGTTTTGTTAGCCATCTCAAATAAAAATCATACTCGTAATTTGGCATATTGTTCCTTATCTACTTGCTTCCCCTGCGAGGCGCCTGCGAGCATTTACTATCTAAGGACCTGTCGACGTAGGCTAAATGCGACTACAGGGCGACGAGTACTTTTGATGGAGTGTCTGTTATAGAGCGTCTGTTATATTTGGTTGTATTGGTTATCATTCCCTTTGTGTTTTGAGCCAATATATAATACTCTGGAGGTTTCGGTAGTTCTCCGACATCCGAAAATCCGAATAATTTGTGTGGTGGCTGTCGGGATAACCGACGTTGGTGCGATCTCTCTTGAGAGTAGGGAGTGTGATGTTGCCGTTCCGCGCGCATCCACCGAAACTTTCCCCGATCGCTGAGAATGGAATACCCGCCCGCGCCAGTCGAAAGTGAGAACCGTACCGAAATCTCCAAAGGGGCGTTATCTGTTGGATTTATTTCGCTATTTTTAATTTCTTTTATTATTCTCTTATTACGATATGATATGGAAGCCTTATCGGAGGAGTGAGAAAGCAGCCAGGAAGACAACAATCAAGACAGCTCGGAAGACGAGGGGCGACCTTCGGGAGGACATGAGACGGAAAATAATCAACAGCCGAATTTCGAAGGGTGCGGCGAAAACGCGAGAGGCCGAGGGGATCCGCGCGCCTGGACGCAGGACTGTGCGGAGACGTGTCCCCGAAGGATACCAAAGGAGCTCCGCCGCCGCGAGACGCAGCGGAAGGAAAAGAGGTCGCCAAGGACCGCCAGTGCACTCCTCGATTTCCAAATCCAGGCGGGACTCGCTGGTGCCCTCTCAGAAGAGCCCTGCGAAAATTATTGTTCGATATCTCGGGGGTGTGCGCGTCCCCGGTACGATCATGAATGTGTCCGGCGACTGCCTCACGTGTTATCAAACGATCATGATAACACGCACCCCGATTGCGCATCCCCGGCGCTGGTCCGGCGTTACTGATTCTAGATCGCGACGATCCCGGGTCAGACTGGCGCAGACGTTAGCATGCAATTGATGTGTGTGTCTCGAGAGCGATTGCCGAGCAAAAATCGAGCATGAGCAAGCGAGGAGAGATGCCGGCCGCAAACGAAGAGAGCAAAAGGGTTTGCGGCAGGATTTCGAGAAGACGAGGTCGAATGGCGAGAAGCCAGAGCTCCCGGACTCCCAGAAGGAGAGCTTTGTTCTGGTCAGAGTATCCCGCTGAATAATAGTCTCGCGCGTTTGCGATAATGGAATCGTTTGTTCTGCCATCGTGACCGTTATTTGGTGTTAATTTTGCGTTCGAGGTCAGCTTGGAATTTTGATGTTTATCGCGTCGTTATTAGCGTGATTTCGATTGCGACACGACCACGTCGACAAGCGATTCGAGCCGAAACGTCTTAAATATTGGTTTCGCGGATTCAATCAGTATTTCGCGTTTAATATCGCATATATCGTCTCTCTAGAGATCGCGGATCGGAAATACGACGTAATACAGTAGTCGTGAAATTTCTCGTCCGTCTAGCGTATAAGTCACGTATGCATGAGTTGTCTGTCGCCGAGAGCGAGTATGCCTCGCAATTATGTATCTTTTTCGTTAGCCGTCGAGTGTGAGCATGTTTTATGCGGATATCTTTCTGTTTATTCTTTTTTGTCGAGTTATATGCGTTGGAATGAATGAGCAATAGAGTGATTTCGCGATTGGTACGTAATATTGTACAGAGCGTTGCGAGCTATATTTGCGCAGTTCATGTTTCGGTGTGCACTGGATGCATAATATGGCCAAAGCACGATTCCCGCAAGATCACACCCCCGTGAACATACCGCAAGACGCAGTAGAAATCGAGATTGAAAACATGCGTCAATCCATCCGACAGATGGGTCAAACTATAACAGAAGTGGAGAATACTCCGCTCACAAATCGCGAAAAAAGGATAGAAAACGGGCATTTACTTGATGTCCTAAACGACCTACGGGCGAAAATAAATTCTCTAAATCGGCGAATGACCGCGATGGAAAACA
>JBCEZV010000072.1:11914637-11928869 GCA_039654365.1 Cataglyphis livida | reverse complement strand
GGACTTTTCTCCTCAGTTTTATCTGCTCTATTTGCATACAACGGGTGATGTGATTGACACCGGACACCCTGTACATATATATATATATATATATCACATATTTTATTAAAAATCAATTCTTATCATACAAATAAATATCATATAAATAAAATAACACATAAAACAACTGAAAGTTTTCAAGCTCTTTCAAAGAAAATGTCAAAAATTTAATAAATTCATATTTTTTGCAACAAAATATATTTTGGCAAGAAAGCATTCTTTGTTAGTTTTATTTTTTCAATAATGTACAATTTCATGTCACTAAAACTTTATTAATAAACATTAATAAAACTTGAATTAAAAGTAAATTATTTATTATAAAAAATAACAAAAGAAAGCATGCTGATATTTTGAAGTTTATTTATCACTTTTTATTTAATATATATTTATAGTATTATATGCAAGAAAGAGAGATTAAGAAAACATTAATATTATTTTAATATTAATATTATTTAGTGGACTTACTTTGGATCTTCATTTTCTTTTTCATTTAAAATTTTTAATATTTCCACAGCTCTTAAGCTGAGTTTTGCAGTTTTTGAATCATCATCAAATTTTATGAGCATGTACTCTACCTATATAAAAATAATTATTCTATATATAAAAGAAAATTTTTAATATAATTATTAAACATTAATGAGATTAAATAAAAAATAATAATATAAAATAATCAAAAATAAATCAGATTGCAAAAGAACTTTTCTATTTACAACATATATTGTTCTGAAATGTTTTATATATAGAAAATCATAAAAATATTTGAATCAAATCAAACATTTAATGCTTGAAAAAATAAAGTATATTATGTTTTTATATAAAAATATTTGTATAGCAATGATAACACATAAATGTCAAGATTGTATATATATATATATATATAGTAGCTTAAAGGATATCCAACATAAAAAATATTTACAAAGTTTTTGAAAACAATTATGTGAGCATTACCAAAATAAGATATTTCTGTAAGGTAATTCTGAAGATAAATTTCAAAGTATACTGTTTGCATTTTAAAATAATGATTCTTATATGGTACCGCTCATCTTTTTGGAATCTTATCACAAGTTTCGATTTTAATTTAATTGAATTTAAGAGAAAAAACTCTTATAAAAAATAAAAAAATTTAATACTCTAAAAAAGTGCTAAACAAAATTGATTTTGAAAATTGGTAGTGAATAATAAATGTTCATAGTAGATCAATATTATATTAAAATTCAATTTTCTCTTTAACAAATATTATTTTTTTTATATTTAGTTGTGTTCAAATAGTCTTTAATAAAAGTATAATAATCTTTATATTAATATAATATTATATAATATTTATAATAATCTTAGTTTTTAATGATCTTAGTTTTTAATAAAGTATAATAATCTGAATTTTCGAACTTTTTTTCCTTTTTTTTTAAATTTAAATATTATATTTATCTATATAATTTATATAAATAATAAACAAGATTTTCAACACTCCATTGATTTTCAAATATTATTTTCTTATTAAATATTCTATTCAAATACTTTTATGACGCATTGCTGATCTATGTGATCCACAATTATCCATGATTTTGAACCAGAAATAATTCTGAGATTATGCATTGTTGTAAAAATATGAAAAATTTTTTTAATATACATGAGGAAAGAGAGCAATGTAAATATTATATTTAAATATGACTAATAAGGAACGTCAGTTTGATGATAAAGATAAATTTTACTATCTCGATTATAGTTAAAAAAAATTATGACAATGCAATGAATTGTGAATTATTACCAAATGGTTATATGGTAATGACATATGATAATTACATGATATACAATTATATCAGGAAATTTGTATGTGATATATGATGCAATATGAAACATTAAGGAATATGGAAAATGTGGACAGACTTCGATCAATTTCTCGATTGCAATAAATATTTGAACGGCTATAGCGTTTATGCTATAACGTGATATACAATCGCAACGAATCAATAAAAAAAATTAAGAGACTGCAAATTAAATCATTTCCGATGCAACCTGTTGTAAACCAAAAAATTTTGACTCTATGTACCTCATCACCCCACTTGAGAACATCTCCTTGCCTATCTCGAAGTCTCTTGTAAAGGTTAATAAATTGAATAACTCCATGTTTGCGCACATGATCGGATAATTTCTTTGTCTCTTCCCAACTTAAGGGACTTCCTTCAGAAAGTAAGCCCATTTTTAATTAATCAATCGATAAATAGTCTAAGAAAATTAATGTCGAAAAAAAACTTCACGGAAAACTGATCCAATACCCGACTTGGACTTGTACTAACTCGTGTCTACAGTCTAAATTTTTACCACAGTTCATAGTACATACAATAGCGCACTGAACTATAGTAAACGCTGTGGCACACAAAAAAACTTAAGGACCCCAGCACAGATTTTTGTATAAGCGCATAACTATAAGCATAAGGAAATTGATTGGTCCATAAGAATATACATAAGAAAATTGACCAATCAATTTCCTTATGCTTATGGTTATGCACTTAAGTCTGTGCTCGGACTTTAAAAGTCGGCAGGAACAGATAAACTTCGAATAAAGTCCCTAAAGATAGAGTCTGGTGTGTGTGCAATCCCTACTGATAGAGCCTGATAGGCACGGTGCGTGTTCCTTTTTATTGGTTGAAACGAAGTTTGGAAAAACATGGCTCAAACAATGTGTTATGGGAAGAATGTGTTATAATAATTTAAAAAGAAGTAAAATAAGAAAATTACAAACAATTTATATTTATTTAAATATGAAAGTTACGAATATTTTGTACTGTTTTATAATTTTTTAAATTAAAAAATAAAGAAAAGTTAATTTAAACATAACAATAATATAATAATGTTTAATAATAATAACAATATTATTTAATTATAGCATGCATAGCCATTGTTTTGCTATTACATATTGGTTTGATTAGTCGGCCTTTGGTATATGCAATTTTTAAAATGACAATTAAGATGACAATTTTTATAACAAATACCATTTTTTTATAACATCATAACTTTTTTGTAATAATTTTTTATTTTGTTTGGAAATTACATACATGTAATTTTATTTATTTTTATTATCAATTTATAGCAAAAGAAGATTTTATTTTGTAATTGGATTTTGCAATTGCAACTACAAGTACACTTTAAGTATACACTGCAGCCATGTTTTTCCAA
This sequence comes from Cataglyphis livida, assembly GCA_039654365.1. NCBI lineage: Eukaryota > Metazoa > Arthropoda > Insecta > Hymenoptera > Formicidae > Cataglyphis > Cataglyphis livida. Next base: position 11,925,656 of record JBCEZV010000072.1, on the reverse strand, counting down.
AATTTATCTTTATTATCTTTAGAGACTCTAAAAGCCTTTGCACAAGGCGAGGAAATAATAATAACAAGGGAATAGCGATAGCGATAAGCAATATCTAATGAAACCTGCCTATAGGCAGAGTGAACCTCGCTTTACAACTTACAAAGTACATGCTACATTATGGGGTGGGTGCGAGAGGGGGGCCGAAGGCCTTCCTTGCACTCCTGCGACCGTGTATGTATGTGGTGCGCGTGCGCTTCCTGTCCATGCACGTACTTTGGTATATTTCAAACTTTAAATAATTAATTAAAAATTAATTATAAACTAACAAACAAAACTAAATGCACTACAATCATCTAAAAACGAAATACAATCGATTTCACATCTATTTTTGTTTGTAATTTTATAGTACATGTCGGCTAGTTTCATGTTCTACAATTAATTAATTAATTAAAAATTAATTATGAACTAACAAACAAAAATAAATACCCAGCAATCATCTATAAACGAAATACAATTGATTTCACACATAATTATTTAAAAAAAGTGTTAGTCGTCGGCTAACATCATACGAATGTCTGGATGTACCTGAGTGAGTAATCCGAACGCACCCAAGGCTGAATTCCGATTCTCCACCCGATGAATGATAGTTGGGTAAGCGGATAATGGACGAAGTCTAGCGTATTTGATTTGTTGACTCTTCTCGATTCTAAAGACCATTGCACGTTAAAAAATTTTAGTCGTAATCATAAGGCTGTAAGAAAATTGACCAATCACAATCAAACATTTTAAACATAATAAGAATGTTTGAACTGTGACTGGTTGATTTACTTACGGCTTTACGATTACGACTAAAATTTTTTAACGTGCAATGGCCTTAAGTCAAGTCGAATCAGATCTCAAGTTCGATTTGAAACTCAGTGATTCTAAAATCTCTAAACTATCATGGCGGAAAGCGATTTATGATTGGTTTTGTGATTCATAATCTCCGTCAAAGAGTCTTTAATATTATTCTTGATCATCATAGAAATATAAGTTTATATTATATAAAATAAAAAGAAGAATAATAGTAATAATAAAAATATGATAAATAATAATGTTAAAAACTTTTGATGGAGGATCACGCAACTAATCATAAATCGCTTTCGGCCATGATTGTTTAGAGTCATTGGCCCGTATTCTGAGCTCACATTTAGAGGTACATTTAAAGTGCTACATTTAGAGGTGCAGATAAATGTGCTAGTAACACGACTAAAGTTGGTCGTATTCTCAGCGCACATTTATAGCGCCTCTAACTTAAAGATACATTTATGACTTTGTGTTACATATAATGCTTATTATCTATAGCATTGTGATTGACCGTCAAATAGTTCATTTTATGATCAGTAATACTTATTAAATTATCGGTGTAAACTATATTATCAAATACATCCATAATATTGCAGTTGATTATGCTCTTTTAAGCTAATTCTACTTCAAAGTGCAAGATTTCTTGTCTTAATTAATTATTTTAATTGAAAATAGTATTGATTAATATGTATACTTTATTGCATATTATACAACTATTTTTTTTTTTAATTTTAGGATTGACCAAATATTTTATATTAATATTATTATGTAAAACAAGTTCTATTATTTATAAAAACTTGATTTTTAATAATTTTATTAATTAAATTAATTATATAACAGTGACAGAATTAATCAAACTTGCGAACCAAAAATACAATGTGTCTACTCTAACTATTATATATAAATGTACGTATAAATGTGCCCTCGGGCATATTTATCGAAAATGAGATAAATGTGCTATAAATGTGGTTCAGAATACAATTTTCACTATAAAGTTGCGCATTTAAGCTAAAAATGGCGAAATTACATGATCGATTCCCAGACTTATAGCGTATTCGATTTGTTGCTCTACCCAACTCTGAGTCGAGTCAAGTCAGATCTCAAGTTCGATTTGAAACTCAATGGCCCGTATTCTAAGCTTACATCTTTAGATGTGTCGTTAAATGTGCGCTCAGAATATGACCATATTTATCGTCACATCTAAGGCACATTTAGAGGCACATCTAAAAATAGATGTAAGCTTAGAATATGGGCCATTGAGTTTCAAGTCGAACTTGAGATCTGACTCGACTCGACTCAGAGTCGGGTAGAGTCAATAAATCAAATACGCTATAAGGGAGTCGATCATGTAATTTCACGTAAAACTTTTCATTTTTTATTTTTCATTTTTCATTTTTTACTTTTCACTTTTCATTCATTCAGCTTTCACGTGAAACTTTTCACGCATAACAATTATGTATGTAACTTGCGTGAAAAATGAAATCATTACACATACCATACAGCACAGAACAGACATATTACAAATTGCAAAACGTTGCTACACCATACTGTACAATTGCGGCAACATCCGCTTTCAAGATGTCTGCTTTTTGTATCCTATAGTTGCACAGCACATTGGCAATAAATTGGCACATATTGGTTAAATATTGGTTATATTGAGAATGTCTTGACCAATTATTTTCCAATGCAAAGCTAATATTTTGGTTATTAATAAAATGCAAGTGCATTGCCAATATTGCAGTGCATATGATGACATCAATATTGAAAATAAAATTAATGCAAGTGCACTGCCAATATTGCAATGCCCAAGATGACACTAATATTGGTAATAAAATCAATGCAAGGGTTCCGTCAATATTGCACGAGCTCCATAAAGTTAGCCTGTCAAAATTTATTTTTATAATTTTTTTTTTACGAATCGTTTGTTAGTCGTTTGTTGATGATTATTGGCTTAATTACAACGTTTGTTGGTTAATATTTTTTTTTTTAAATACAAAAATAAAATTTTCTGTGAAGTTAGCCGAAAAGATATTTTTTTTCTTTCAATGAGGCGACTTCATCGATTTCAATGACCTTGATATATGTTATCAAGGACATAATTCTGAGTAATCTTTTCTTCTAATTTAATCTAATTTTGCCCATTGTTTATTAAAAAATTATTAACAAAAAAAGTTTGAAATATATCAAAGTACATGCATGGACAGGAAGCATACAAGTGCGCGCGTGCACACACACACACACACACACGGGGGGGATGCAAGGGGATTTTCGGTCCCCCTCCCGCACCCGCCGGGAGGCAGGGTGGATCTCGCTTTACAACTTACAAAGTACATGCTACATTGTAAAGCCATCCTGCCTACCGGCGGGGTGGGTGCAAAAGGGGGGGCCGAAGGTCTCCGAAGCATGTACTTTGATATTTAAAACTTTTTTTGTTAATAACTTTTTAATAAGTAACGGGCAACGATTAAATTAGAAGAAAAGGTTACTCAGAATTATATATGTCCTTGACAACATATATCAAGGTCATTGAAATCGATGAGATCACCTTTAATCTTAATGTTTTACCCAACCTCTCCCGCTATCCTTATTGCATTAGTTTTTTTTTTTTGTTTTTCGAGGCAAATATGAACCAACAAACATTTTAATTCAAGTTTTTCCGTGACCAACAAACGTTTGTGCGTCGATTGAACTAAGATTGAAACAAAAATAATATTTTTCCGGCTAATTTCACACAAAATTTTATTTTCGTATTAAAAAAAAAAAAAATATTAACCAACAAACGTTGTAATTAGGCCAACAAGCGATCAATAAATGATTTGTAAAAAAAAGATTATAAAAGTGAATGTTGACCGGCTAACCCACATATAGACAAAAAGATATCTTTTAGATATCTTTAGATATCTAAAAGAAGTCTTATAGTAATCTGTTAGACAACTTAAAAGATATCTTTTAGATTTCTTGAAAGATACCTTCTAGATGTCTTGAACAATATTTTTTAGATGTTTTAAAGATATTTTAATAGATCTAAATCGATGTTAGAGAATGAATAATAATATATATAGCATGACAATGTTAAGTTTATTAATTAAAAGTTGCTGCATGATTGTTTGCAGCAACTTTTAATTGATAAATTTAACATTGTCATGCCATATATATTAAAATTGTTTTTTTAAGAACTTGAACATTATTTTTATGTGAAAACATGGCTATATATTTAAAACTGTACATAGAAATATTATACATAGAAAATATACATTGCATATTAATAGAATTATTATATATATATAGTTACTATATATATACATATAATATATTTAACAATGAATTTCATTGATATTTCTTCCTCCTTCTTGCATCTTTTTCATCCGATATCGCATTTTATCACCTGCATGTTGCAACCAATTTCTTATATGTTTAACAATTAATGCAATGGTACAATCAGGTATTTTTTTCTTTTGCATGAGTTACAGCTCCTGTGGATAATGTACGCATTTACATTAGTAAATAAATATATCGAAAAATGTACTCTATTTAGATAATAATTATAAAGAAATATATATTAGTATTTAAAGTTGTAAAGAGCACCTTTTAATTTCAAAATATGTTATCAAAAACTTATTATCTTGAGTAATGCTATAAAAGGTTTTAGTCGGCGATAATTAAAAAATTTATAACAAAATAAATTAGATAAATAAAATAAAATTTTGTGATATTATGTATAAGTAACAACTTATTAAGTAATAACCGATCAACATACAATGGACTACTGATAGCAGTGGTGGGGGAGCTGCACGAATAAAATGAAAGGCAAATACTTTCTCTGCTTCGTCTCTTTCTAGTAAAGCTTAATTGGTTGGCAAACAATTAACAGTTAACAGTATTTGCCAATCAGCCTCTATTAGAAAGAGACAGAATATGATCTCATATTATCTGCTTTCTCTCACCTATAATACTCGTATGGCTCCACTTCCATTTGCCATCAATACTGTCCATTTTATATGTCGATGGTGATAACTCACTTTAATCATTTGTATGCAGAATATGAACAAAATGTGTTTTTATAGGGAAGTCAAATTGCCTTGGCACTTATTTTGCTAATTGAATGTATTCCAGCTTCAAATCATTTCCGACATGAATTCTTAAATATCGTGAATCGCATGGATATGAAATAATATTGCAAGAATTTTTCAATATTTTTCTTATTACAATTGATTCTCCATTTTTTTTACCAATATAATTAATCTTAAGAACATCTTTATTTATGTAACAATAAGAATCAGCTTTTTTGATACAAGATAATGTAAAATTCTTAAATTTTGCTGCTCAATGAGAATGTGTACATCCAAAAGATAATTCAACATTATTGACTTTTTGAAAAATAGGATATTATTCATTTTCAATATTTATTGCATTTTTTGATTTTTCCATTAATTGTCTGTACAATGATTATAATAATTGTATACTTTTTCTCAGCATTTGCTTGAATTCTTGAAAATAATTTTCAAAAGGAAAAGCACTGAACATATCCAAACAGCCATAATTCTTGACATCCTCATACAAGTAAATCAAATTATGCATGTTATAACGTAATATTCAGAATATAATATTTTAAAAGCTTGTACAAAATTTATTAATAATTTATATTCATTATTGTAAATACAATCGGCAGGATTCCAAAAAATGGAAATTGCACAATGTAGGACATAAAAATGTTTTAAGTAATCATTTGGCAAATATGGCGCAAAGTAATCAGTATATAAGAGAAATAGCCTAAATTCCGTCGCTTTCCAGCGATCCAATTTATTTAAACTTTTTGGTTTCCATGGGTATATATGGTACTACGAGCTTCAAATCTGTAGATAATTGCTGAATTTGAGAAGCAGGTAATTTAACACCCTTTATTCCACATTTTTGTCTTTTCATGAAACCAAGACAAATGAGATGCATATAATCTAAGAAAAACTTATCATTTTCAATCTTATTTTTTCCAAAGATGAATTATTCAAGTAATGATCTTTATTATGTTGTAATAAAAAATTCTCATTCGTGCGTAATAGAGCATTTTCATTAAGAAATAACATTCGATTATCCCTCCATTCACCTTTCTCTTCACATTTGTCACATCCATAATATCCTGTATGGCCTTTAATGCATTTCATGAATGCTTTTGCACGAGCGTCGCATATTATAGCATTTATCAAAATCTTGTATTTCTTTCCTCCATACTGAAATCCTTTTTCTTGAATTTCATTATATTCTTCAATAAATTGATGAATGATTTCATCAGGTTTGGTCGGTTTACGGTATCTATGAAATGCTCCAATAATAAATAGTTTTTCTCGATAATCTGTGTGAATAATTTATCCCAAAAGTGGCCAAAATTGTGATTTTGAACTTTTTGCTAAGGGTAATCCGTCAATAAATTGATTTGAATTAGATTTTCCGGATGTTATGTTTATAGAGAGATCTAATTTGTTGTAAATGAGCTTTCAATGCTTTTTGTAATCCATGATAATAAAAAGTGCCAGATTGACTAATCATTGATGTTGGAGTTTATGTTAATAATGTTCGTGCATCACAAGGAAGATCTTTGTGTCCATTAGCTCTGAAACCTTTCAACAATTTTGTAATAACTACATGAGTAATATTATTCTCAAGACTCCATAATCGTAGAAATATTCGTAATGAAAGTTCTTTCTGTGGATTAAAATTCAAAGCTTCATAATATTGATTATCGCCAGACAATTCTTCGTCCAATTCTATGTCAGATTCTTTAAAATTTGGATAAGCGTCAGTCCTATATTCTTCAACATTTTCAGACACATCATTGTTATTTGAATCACTATTTTCTAAAAAAACAATGTCAATAAGCCCTTCTTAAAGAATCTCTTTTGTAATATTAACTGTGCAATCTGTCGTCGACGCTATTGTTGAAACCGAAACTTAAATCCTCGTATCTTTTTCTTTCCGGCACTTATGTTTGTTTTCAAAATTATTACGTCTATAATTGTTAATTTTAGAAATGGATTTTTACAAATTATTTATTATTATTATTTGTTATTTTTTATATTTTTCATTATTATTTATTATTATTATTCTATAATTATTATTACTATTATTTTTTTTATTATAACTATTATACTATTATTAGTATATATATTAATATTATTATTATTATTGTTATTATTATTATTTGATGTTACTTTTTACAAATAATTCGTTATTATGCGATATCAAATAAAGAGGAAAATATAATACAAAATAAAAAAAAAGTATTTTTTACTTTCAAATTTGCTGTCACTACATGTAATAAGAAATGCAAAAATGTCTATTTTTAATGTTTTAATTTGAATATAAGCAATAAAATTTCGGATGTTACATTTGTAAATCACAACTAAAGCAGTAAAAATGAACATTTTTGTGTCTATTATTATATTATGATAGCATATTTAAACATAAAAAATATTGGAAAAATACTTTTCAAAAGGTACTAGAAAAAATATAAGTATAAATATAAATATAAAAATATAAGTGTAAATATAGACACATTATAAATAGACACACATTGTAAAATAGAAACATATTTTATACAGAATGTATCATAAGTCACGCCATCTCTGGAGAATGAATTAAAGATCAAAATAAATCCAAAATAAAAAACAAAATTACATTTAAGCCTTCTTTCAAGAGATATCAAATAATCAAAAAATTTATATGAATTATTATTATTTATATTTGAATTAAAATTTGTAGTGAAATTTATCTTGATAACTTAAATTCTTATCTTGATAAATTAAATTCTTGATGACAATAAATTTGGTTTTGTTTTGATAACAATATATATCATTAATTAAATAATAAGATTAAAGATGTTCAAATAATTTGCCATCATTGTGAGACGTTATGATTTGAGAGATGCTAGAAATGCTTCAAAATGTAATTTATGATACATCCTGTATATTTATAATATCGTCATATACTTACATCATAAAATTTATAGCTTATATAATTGCTTTATTAATATATATCAAAGATTTTTTCTTTCGCAATCTGCAAATGTGAATAATTGCACTGAGAGATTTTTGTCATATACTGTTCCTTTAACCTTTAACCCAAAGGAAATCCTGTAATCAAAAGCAAGTGAATAAACACAGCAAATATAAAAACGGTCAACTGTAACATGTCAATATCAAGTGACATTGTAAATATGTTTATCCACCAATAAACATTAATATTTAAAATAAATAGGAGATTTGAAAAAGAAGTTAAATTCATATTTCTATTGCTTTCAAAACTTGGAATCTAAATTTAACTTTGTATGTAACTGCAAAATTTAACGTTGCTTGTTATCACACATTATAACTTTATATTAAAATTAAACAGAAGTCGTAAATGCAGATATTTACCCAATGCTTTAATGACAATCCTTAAAATCGTTAAATTATTTAAAAAAGAAATCATCACATTACGTTTTAACAAAATAAATTCTTGTGAATTATAATATTTATATTAAAGCTAAAATTTTAACAACTCAATCTAAAAGAACAAACAGAAATATATATATTCAATTAAAAAATAAATTTTTAAACAAATTTTATGTGATAAAATACTCATATAATATTATATATTATTTTATATATAATTAAAAAGAATAGAAAACTGATAATTTAAATTAATAAGAAAAAATTAAGTTAAAATTAAGTTAAAAATATAAAAATTTATAATAAATTTTAAAGGAAAAGAAACATCTCTTAATCTTAACTCTTATCTGGTGTCAAGTTAAATCATATAAGTTATTCTTTGCGTAAATCAAATTAAAAATATATTTTAGAAAAAATAAGTCTTTTCTAGTCATTATCATTATTAAAATAAGTAATCTAATCATTATGTTACTATTAAAATCTGTTATTATTAGAATCTAATAGTATTAGAATTTTGAACTACTAACCCGAGTTACATACTTGTTCAGATTTGTGGTGCGAATAGACAGAATTTAAAGAGAACTGTTTGAGGATGCATAGAGTATGTAGCTCTTTAAAAAAATACAAATGAAATTCTTTTATCAAAGTGTCTGTTAAACTCAATAAATCAATATTATTGAAAATGAATAAAATCAGTAATTAGAATCAGCATGCACAATAACATATTCTTTGAAACAATTAAAACAGATTAAAAAATTGAAATAAATCTATACCTTGTAATAACGATGTTAGGACATCATCCAGGATGGACAATAAAAAACATCTTTAAATATGAGACAAGCAGCAAATATATTGGCTCGATGCAAGAGAACAGTGCTACCCAGAGAATCATTATTCCTAATATAAAATTGTATATATATATATATATATATATATATATATATATATATATTATACAGTAACAAGATCTTTGCAATAATAGAATTACCTGTTTTTGGCTCAAATAGCAGGTGTGCCAAATAATGATTTAAAGAAGTCCAATATCTCACTACCAGTTTCCTTATCGTCATTCTCATCACTAAAAAGAAAATATCAAAAAAAAATAATTAATTCTAAAGACAAACAAACTTCGACAATATACAGATACACAACTAGTCTACCATTACATCTTTTTATCTTTTATCTTTTATCTTTTATCTTTTCTATTGCATCTTTTTGGCATTTAAAGCCATATTATTATATTTGCCATATGGTTTTATTACAACTAGATAACCTCAAATTTGTAACAGAAATAATGTGATTTAAAATAAATTATTTAATGTATCTAATAAATATTATGTGAATATATTACAAAAATATTTATAATTTCATGTAGCATTCCATAAAAATTTAATTAAAAGAAAAAAATGATTACTTTTAATCGAAGTCACACTACTCTTAGGAAAGTCGTCCCTCGCAGGGAGAATTGATCCGCACCAATCTACACAATTAGAAGAGATCCTAGAGACTCGACGGCGACTCGAGCTTAGCACTTTGCGACGATTGCGAATGCTTGCAGTTTTACATATTATATCACTTTTATATATTATGTACATTATAACCACTCACACACGTTTTTTATGACTATTTCTCATTAAATTAGATTACGTCAGGTTAGGTTAGGTTAGATTAAGTTAGGTTAGGTTAGGTTAGGTTAGGTTAGGTTAGGTTAGGTTAGGTTAGGTTAGGAACCGAGATTATTACAGAAAAACACGGCGCATTATTCTCTGCTTATGGGTATTTTTTTATTCATACATCATGCGCACGAATCAAAAGGATGCGTTCCGTTTCACGCATTGAGCGCATAGATTACCTGAAAATCTATAGTTCACGTAACATATATTATAGATTTTCAAGCCATCTATGCGCTCTATGCGTGAAACGGAACGCAACCCAAATATGTATGATGTGATGTGAGCACAAAATGTTGAAAAGAGGACGTGCGAACTTTTGTAGTCAAAAAATATGCTTTAATAGAAAGCTTAATTCCGCGTAATTTAAATTATATAATATATAACACTTGTTTTAACATGTAATTATAAAATAAAAAATTTATATATATAATTAGAAATCTTAATACGTTTGAAACATCTTTAAGATGTATAATAAATATCTTTCAATAATGGTCTTTAAAACATTTTTTAAATGAAATCATTTAGATATCTTTAATATATTTATTACAAACATGTTAAAGATATCTTTTAAGATGTCTTTTCGAGCATTTATAGATATCTTTTAGAAAATCTACAAAGACATCTTCAACAAAATCTTTTTAGACATCTAAAAAATGTTTTCTAGATATCTTTTAGAAACTTCTTAAAGATTTCTTTAATGAGACATCTTTTAGATTTCTACAAAACTTCGATGTTTTTTGGGAACTTTATGGAGCTTATTGCACGCTCATCGATATGCGAGAATTTATTTTATATATTTAATATAATTTTTATATTATAGTATTGTTTCTTTATAGTTAATTAAATTGTATTATTTTGGAAAACTTACATTTGTACATAAAATTAATGACTGATGTGATGTGCAATAAATTTCAAATTTTGTTGCAGTGAATCACGTAAGTTTCTTTGATTACATATACAGACTAGTAAAATTGATGCATTGATCGCATTCAGCAAAACAAAATTGTCGTCTGTAATGTTCTGCCAATTTTAAAAACTATATTTTAGCTAGTAATTAAGTACCGCTTTTATCTCTGCAGAATACCTATAGAATATAG
>JBCEZV010000072.1:11820235-11835480 GCA_039654365.1 Cataglyphis livida | reverse complement strand
GCGGGTGCCGTAACTCCACGGGTATAAGAACCCGACCGATCAGGAATCCGCACCAGACCGGTAACCGAATCCGCTCGAGCAGTAAGCACGAGACACCTCCAGAAACCGCTCCAAAATCGTTGACAGACAGAGAACCGGGGGTTGACGTGTTCGCAACCTCCGTCGAGAATTCTCGATAATCTGATCCAGAGACGACTCCCGTCCAAAATCACCGTAAAAAACAAAGAATTCGCCGCTCTTCTCGAGTATTCTCGAGTATTACGGTCCTTATACCTGACCGTCCGAACTCCGCGCACGGCGCCTCGAATCCTGTCTGGGAACAAGCGCCGCGTCCTCGACACCGACGCCCGCACCAACTGCAGGCCGCCGCCCTGCAGTTCGCGCTGATCATCCGGCGACTACAATACGCGCTCTTACGCGCTTCTGTAAATATCGCTGTGCGATATATCGAAGTCGCTCACCGCACGTACCGCGACGACACACGCCCGCCTTACTGCGCGCACCGCGCGCCTACCGGCACGCACCGCCAAAACACGCGCCCGGCTCATCACGCGCGCCCCGCGCTACGAAGCAAAGCACTGGCGAGACGCATAAAAACCCGTCTAACTCGGCATCATAACAGTGCGATTAATAAAGGCGAGCACTGCGTGAAAAGCGTAAATAAATAGTCAACCGAAGATTGTAATATCTGACCATTGTCCTCGAGAGGCAAATAAACGACGTATTTAAATCCAACGTCTCTTACTGTGTTTCACCCCTTCACGAACCCTGATCCCGATTACGCTGTCCGCGCGCACCACACCGCTCGTGAAGCAACCCGTTACAATTGGGGCCCAATTGGAGTCATTAACGTACGATTTAAAAATTCTTCGAAGCAGCACTTCAAATCGTTAATAATGATCTCTTCTATTCTACAAAGGGAACTACATTGCCATGCTTTTATGGTTTTACGTTTTGATTCTATTAAGGGTAAAATACTAATTGCTTATCTTTGGAATCTAACATTCAGAAATGTTATATACATGATAAGTACTTTCAGCAATATATTATTCTGAAAAAGTGGGATATTTACATTCTCCACAAAACATATTTAAATAATCTATAAGTTTTGATGAAGAACATTCTGTTGCACGTGTCAAACAAACTTCCATTTTACATTTTATTAAATATATTTATTATTTATTTATTAAATATTCATGTTTACATTTGTTAAATATTCTTCTTATTTGTAAAATATAAACTTTTCTTATATAAAAGCATCATTTTGCTATACGTTCAGCTTCCAATCTATTTTCAGACAACGACGACAGTCTAAGAAGCTTTGATATATTTTTAATACACTTTTCTTTATTGTATTTTATTTTAGTTATTTTTTAATTTTTTTATTATCTTGTTTTTATAATAAAGTTCTTTTTCTTCGTATATTGTTACATTTTCTTCGTATATTTTTATGTAAACAATAATATTCCTTCATCGATTTTTTTACATAATTTCTGAGTTTTTCATAAAATTTCTTTTTTGATTTTTTTATATCATTTTTTAACATTTTATATCATTTCTGTGTTTCTCATTATAAATTTTTTGTTTTGCTAATAAATTGTCTCTATGTAATTCATAATATTTTCCATTACAAATACTTTTTTATTTTTATGCAAACTAATAACATCTGTTTTATGGGATAAAACATTTTCTGGATAAATTTTAATTTTTACTTTGCTTTTTATTACTATCTTAATGATTACATTTTACTTTTCCTTTTAACATGATATACGTGTTGGTCTCTGATTAAAATTTAGTAATATTATTAATATCAATACTATTTTTATATTATTTTCTATATTATTTTTTATATTATTTTATATTAATTTTATATTATTTTCATTGAATCCATAATTATTAATTTGTTTTGAGATAATGAACTAATTAATTTTCCAATTTGAAAGTGTTCTGTTTAGAATGATTCAAACGTTGAACGCGACAATACACGATTCACACACAAGAAAGATAGAGCACGGAAAAAAGTCACAAACGTATAGTTACAAAAAAATCTTTAATTAATTATAATTTAATTAATTTAAATTACTTATAATAAATAAGTAATCGTTAAATATACAACAGTTAATAAATAATTACAAATTGCAAGAATATATAGCGATAATTCGAGAAGAAATGCGGTCGTATTAGGCGATTGTACAATAAGAATAGCGGTCGTCGTAATCGATTTTAACGTTAACAAAAGCGGTCATATAATGCGGTGTATCGATTGCGGTGTAACTATGCAGTGTACTACGCGTGAGTAGTGCACCCGCTCCAGAGCCTACCTTTTATAATGTACCTTTCTAGCTAAAGCTTTTATAGATTAGATTAGATTTGCTTTATTGATTCCTCTTGGGGTTACAATCTCTTACAATTATTTTACATCTAACTTAACTCTAACTTAACAACTATTCTTATCTCTAACTTAACCTAACTTACTCTCTACCTATTTTTACCTATTCACACACACACACATACACACACACACATCTCTATCTGCCCTACTCTAATTTGGGACCTCTGCTTCCAGTTCATACGCTTCCTCTCCTTTCATACACCTTCATTCGCACATCCCATATAAATCTCTCTCTCTCCCTCTCTCTCTCTCTTTCTCTCTCTTTCTGCTCTCCCTTTTCATCTCTCCTCCTCTTGAATTTTACCCTTTACCTAGTTCCCACTTTGACTATTTCTTCCCTTTTCATTCCCTCCCCACGTCTTAACTTCTCTAATTCCCTCAACTACCCTTCTCCCTCACCCTTTTCCACCAACACCTTTCCCAACATCTCTTGACAGCCCTTATCAAATTCCCAATTCACACATCTTTCCCAAACATGCTCCCATGTTTCCTCCTCCCTCCAACATAACTTACAGCTTTTGCTCTTTTCATCCTTCCAATATCAATTCCCCTTCATTCCGTTTCCCAGGCTATACCTTGCCATCGTTTGCCATCTGCTTTCCCCCCCAGTCACTCTTCAGGTACTCTGGAATCCCACTCTCCTTGATTTCTCCGTAGCTCCTGTTGTAACTTGACCCTTTTATCCTTTCCCATCTTTCCTTTTCATCCATCTCTATATCCTTTTTTACAAAGTAACCGAAGTCCAACACTCCTTCTGATCTTTCCGCTTCTAGCTCAATCATGTCCATACGTCTATCTTCAAAAAACCCACACCTTTCTTCTTCCCACTTCGATAATTCCTTTTTCCTTTTATATCTCTTCCTCAATTCCTCCCAGCATTTCCTCGCAATCTCACTTCCCCTACCCTCCTCCAACCTTTTCTCGAATCCCCACGCCCTTATCTTGGCCCTACATCTTAACTTCTCCTTCTGTAATTCTTCCCTTATCATGTAGCCTGGCGTTCCTCAATCTAATCCTAACACCCATCTTAGATACCTTTCCTGTAGCCTCTCCAACTCCTTTCTCTCTCTCCACCCCCAAATTTCCACCCCATACCCCATCACGTCCACAGCAGTTTATCAAAGAGCCATAATCTTTTTCCCCAATCATTCTTAAATTTCCTTTTGCCAATTCCCCAAACCTGACCCATTACAGCGACACCCTTCCTTAGCCAATTTCTTATCTGTGCATCTTGTCCTCCATTCTTCTGCATTACATAACCCAAGTAAATTCTTTTACCTCCTCTATAACTTTCCCTTTCTATCTCCAACTTACATTCCTTTCTCTTTCTTCTCCTTTCCTGAACCTTAAGATTTTTTACATTCCCACATTTAGCTCCAACCCCTTCTTTTCCAGATATCCCTCTAACCTTTCTATCATACTCCTTATTCTATCCTCCTCCTCCGCAAGATTACATCATCCTCGTATGTCAAAGTATAGATCTTCCTCTCCCTAACTTAACCCTTCCCCAACCTCCTCTACTCATTAGCTCTTCTATATCCGCCGTCCAGATTAAATAAGTGAAGGCTCAATGGGCATCCCTGCTTTACTCCTCTTCCTGTTCAAAACCCTGCTCCCAGATCCTCCTCTCTCCTGACCCTGTTTCTAGTCTTCCTCAGAATATGCTCACTTCTTCTAAACAGCTCTTCTCTCACCCCTCTCTCTCTTTCATCGCTTCTACCAATTTCCTCCTATCTATCGAATCGAACGCTGCTTTCAAGTCTATAAAAAACGCCACTAATTTACCTTTCTTTTTCCTCAGCTGTCTGTTCACCAAATAATTCAATATAAATATGTTGTTCATTGTCCCTAACCCCTTCCTGAAACCCGTCTGATTCTGCGGCACCAATCCCTTTTTCTCCACCTCATCGTTTAATCTATTTGCCAGCACCGAAGCATACACTTTATAGAGCATCAAAGTCAGCGACACCCCCCTTATACTCTTCTACCCTCTCCCCCTCCCCCTTCTTTAATATCGGCACAATCACCCCCTCACTATACTTATCTATCCATCCTTCTCCCTTCCAAACCCTATTGCATATTCTCCACACCCATTCCTCCAGGCTCTCCCCTCCGTATTTCCACACCTCCGCCGAAATTCCATCTAGATCTACCGCTTTATTATCCTTCTGTCTTCCAATCGCTGACCTTATCTCATTCCTACTTAAGTCCTCCTACCCATCCATCCATATTCCTACCCTCTGTCCTAACTAAAAATTACTTTACCATCTACCTCCCCAATAAATTTCTAAAATATCCATCTCACTTTTCCATTGTTATATCATTGTTCATCTTCGTAATCCAGCCATGCAGGCGATTATAGATGCCAAAATAAAGACAATGGAATGAATCGGGATTATCGAGTCACCTAGAAGCGCATGGAACTCGCCCATTGTGGTCATCAAAGAAAGGATGGGAAGTATCGCTTCTGCATCGACTTCCGGAAGTTCAATAAAGTTACGGAGAAGGACGTTTATCCATTACCGCAAGTCACGACTACGTTGGATAAACTGAGGAGGGCCCGATATCTCCCATTCTAGACCTTAAAAACGGGTACTGGTAAGTACCACTCGCACCCAAGAGCCGCCCGATCACCGCATTAATCGTACCAGGAAAGGGTCTAATGTAATTCCGGGTCATGCCCTTTGGGATACACTCAGCTCCCGCCACGTTCAACGCCTGCTCGATTCCGTCATCGGCCCCGCGCTTGAGCCGAATGTTTTCGTGTATCTCGACGACATCATCGTCATTAGGCGCACGTTCGAACAACATTTAAACCTGCTCGCCGAAGTAATCCACCATTTCTGCGAAGCCCGTCTTCGTATAAATCTCGAGAAATGCCAATTTTGCGTCGAGCAACTAAAATATCTAGGCCACATCGTAGAACGCGCCGGAATCCATACTAACCCAGAGAAAGTCAGCGTGGTAGCAAGCTGGGCAGAACCGCACTCGGTCAAACAGATCCGCCAGTTTCTGGGCATCGTGATACCGACAGCTTATCGAAAATTTCTCGACCATCGCCGCGCCTCTCATGCATCTGACGAAGACGTACGCCTGTTGGACATGGAGGGGAAAATGAAGCAGAGGCATTTAAACAGTTAAAGGACGCCCTGACCACTGCTCCTGTACTCGCCCAGACTTCAATCGCCGCTTCATCCTACAAACCGACGCGAGTACTAGCGGCCTCGGAGCCGTCCTAACCCAGTACCACGAAGACGGCGAGGGGTAATCGCCTACGCAAGCCGCACGCTAACCGGCGCTGAAAAAAATTATAGCGCAACGGAGCTCGAATGTCTCGCGGTCGTATGGAGCATCCGGCGGATGCAAAATTACCTGGAAGACTACGCCTTACGCCCCTTACGGTCATTACCAAACATCAGTCGCTCCGCTGGCTCCAAAAATTGGAAGCCTTGCCCGCTGGCTATTCGAGCTTCAACAGTTCGACTACGACATAAAATACCGTTGCGGAACTCTCGCGTGGCCGACGTCCTTTCCCGTCAAACAGAAGTTAGCGCGATCCAGACGATGCCGCTGGTACAATCGGAAAACTAAGGTATCGCGCAGATCGCCGAACGGTATTTCTAGCCAGGGATGTTCCGGGACATCGTCGAGTACGTCCGACGTTGCCCAAGTTGCCTGGCGCATAAACCGCTGAAACAGAAACTCGCCGGAAACGCATGCAACGAACGTGAATCGCCCTTGGAACCACGCCACGATCGACCTCGTAGGTCCGCTCCCACGGTCACGCCACAGCCACACGTGGCTTCTGGTGATGCAGGTCCGATACTCAAACTGAACCAAACACGCCCCGCTCCGGCAAGCCTTCATCAAGGTAGTGACCAGCGAAATCACTAACCGAATTTTACTGCGACACGGCCGTCTCATCATTACGGACAACGGGACGCAATTTAAATCGGCACCACTAGCCGCCATGTTAAAAGCGTTTAAAGTAGAACACCGTACTGTTCGCGCCCCATACTGTAACCCGGTGGAATGGATGAACCGGACAATCAAGACAATGATCGCAGTCGGCATCAGCCGCGACCACTGAGAATAGAACGAAGCGCTGTCAGCGCCTACAATTCGCCTATAACATCGCCGTATACGACGCGACCAGGTTTACGCCGGCATTTATTAATCATGGCCACGAGCTAATACCGCCCGCCCCTGCCCTCCCCAGAAACCCAGAGGCCCGACGCCCGATACTATCCAACGTCGCCTACAAAAAGCTGAGGAGATAGTGCGGATCAACCTCACAAGGAACTTCCAAAGACAGGAACACTACTATAATCTGCGACGATGGCAGTAGCGGCCGCAAATCGGCGACGTGGTGTGGAAGCGCGAGTACCCACTCTCGAATAAAGCAAACGCGTTTAACGCAAAACTCGCGCCAAAATTCATAGTACCGCTAGAAGTATGTCAGATGATCTCGCCTGTGATCGCCGACCTCCGAAGCAGAAGCGGAAAATGGTACCGGAATATACACACACTTCAAACTAGCTCCCAAGGAAAACAAAAACAGAAAGAAATCATCCGACGATGATAACAGCGACGAGAAAGACACCGAGGAAAACAAACAATCAAATAAATAAAACAATGAAAGACCCAACAGCTTAGAAGCCAGCACGATGAGCATCGAGCAGGACATACTTGCCGAGACAGACAAGCTTCTCGGAGAGGCTAAACCGGCCTACGGGCTATTCTGGACGTTACTAAAGACGACACCGATTATCCGACCGCCGCCATCGCCACGGCCATCGAAAGTCGGAACTTCCATACAGTGGTCCGACATGAACCAGAGGAAGGCAGCAATGCTGGCCATATCACCACCGTCGTTATCCACTTGCCGTCGTTGTCGGGACTATCCTCCACCACCATCAAGGCGGCTAGCACAGGCGAGTCGAGCACCGGGCCAAGGACCAACATCGGAAGACACCATACCCATCCCCCCATGTCCGAAATTCTGGTCCCTATGGGCCCCACATTACCACCTCCGAAAGTGGAGCTGGAACCAGGCCTGATCGCGTCAGTACCGCACTTCGCAGTCCATGTATCGCGGCGATACAAAATCTGCCTGCCACAGGGTCGATGGGCACTGTAATTTTCCACCGACGGCAAACTGCGAAATCGCCGCAAACTCAATTAAGCGGCAAGCCTGAAAATTCAGGTTTTATTAGGAGAGAAAGAGAGAGAGAGAGAGAGAGAGAGAGAGAGAGAGAAAGCTTCATTTTGTAACGATCTATTTTTCCCGACGCCACGGATCGACTTGTCGGTTCCAGGATTCGGGAGAAGGAAGAGACTCGGGCTCGCAAATCACACATTCGGTTTGGCCAACAAATAACAATGATTTAATTGCATGAATATATGATACAACAGAATCAACTAATAAACAGAACTCGCGAATACAATGGGAGGAGACGGGATCGACCCGTAATGAAAGAAACGAAGTCGTCTAGTATTAACGGAATCGGCTACTCGCAACAACCGCACCGGAGTTGTCTAATCTGGTCCGGATATGAGATAACGAAAGATCGTGCCAAGACGCGACGTCTAATGCCAAGGATGCGCACTGCTCAGCGGCCCATTCTGAAAAGAACTAAGGGCCGGCCTGCTTTGTGATTTATCCTGAGAAGGCCTAGGCGCTGGAGAGATAATGTTCCTGGCGTCACGAGCGGGAACGAACTAGTCTTACTGATTAGGCGCGGCATATGCATAAAAAAAAATAAGTACGGGCGCAATGCGTACAATGGATTAAACCTAAAGGCTCTCGGTCGCGGATCACCGGGAGATTATCGCGCGGTCGAAGTCGACGGTATCACGAGGAAGCGACGAAGAGAGCACTCTTCGTCACGGACAGCGCCGGTCGTCGAGAGCACTTGACAGAGTACGAAAGCACTCGTCTCCCGGACCGGAGGTGGATGATGTAAGGGAGAACACTCCCTCGCGCCGACAGGACTGGACGCCGAGAGCACTCGGCCGGAGACGAGAGCGCTCGTCTCCTAGACTTGGTTAGAAGGAACAGTATAAGGATCGGTTAGTTGAAGGCTCAGAGAATGCTCTGAGGCTTCGAGTGTCCCGAGGATCGGGACCAGAGAATGGTGCCGCGTGCCGTGTCGAGCCGGCTTATGTACTCGGCCGGCTTCTCTTACTTAGGCTCGCACCGTCTTAGCGGGGGATCGCATCGCCCAGCGGTGGCTCATACGGTGGGCTCGCTATCCCGCAGCGGCGCGGATATGTGAAATTTATGGGGGGAGAGCGCCAAGCGTCGGCCTCTTTTGCGGACGGGTGGACGGTTCGCGAGGCTTTAATAACGACACAGATCATTACAATTTATTAAGCGCTCTGGGACAAAAACCCTTCAAGCGGTGTAAATAAAAATACATTAAAAGTTACAATATAATGATGCTTAGTATATACAAAAAAATGTTTGGATGAATATGTATGTATGTATATATGTGTAAGTATGAATGTACAAATGCTTACATGTGAAATGTACATTATGACTGATAATGTTCAGTCTTAAGGCATGCCAGAGAGAGACATAAGAGTATACTGAACATTTCAAGAAACATTATGAATTAAATCATAAAGAGGCATAATCGAGCAAATGCGAATAGAGTATTTGTTTAAAATCTGCCAGCGTCGTCGCACTCCGAATAGACTGAGAAAGACCATTCCAAAACCTAGCCGATGTGAGTCTAACGTTTATAAAGTTCCATCCTACATTGTGTCAGAAATAGCATATCCCTCGGAGCCCTAGTGGCACGATCTGTTGTTGTGACCCTGCAGTTAAAATTGGAGTGTAGGAAACTTGGTTGTTTAGTTTCTAATATCTTATACAATAGGCATCCAACAAAGTAAGCTCTTCTAGCATCGACTTTAACCGTTTGAGTGCTGAAGAGTTTTCTTATATATATGCTAAAATTGCGGAATGAAATGCGTAGTAATTTTTTTTGGAGAACAATAGAAATGATTATAATTAACACTAATTATTATGTACTAAGTAATTTTTACCAACAAAAATATTTTTTATTACTTGTTGAGAAAGTGAAAACAGTTTCTAATTTCTATGAAACAACGAAAAGTTTTTTTTACTACAAATAAATAAATAAAACACGCCAATTTGGCTAACGTACCACAGCGGCTCTACTGCATTACTACTTACCACTGTATTTTATTTTATTTTATTTTATTTTATTTTAATTCTTATATTAAATATATTATATTTAATAATTATATTAAATATTAAAAATCACAATTGAGTAAAATGAATAAAAACTGCGATTGATATGAATTCAATTGCTCTAGATGCGAAAATTATACTACCCAACAGCAGCGTCTCCGCATTTTCGGTATAAAACAAGAGAAGCGCGATAGCGCTTTTCCGCATTTTTTGCATATAACAAGCGAAGCGCCATAGCGCTTCGCCGCACTCAAACGGTTAAACCAACGTAGCCTTACATAATAAGGTGTAATGTGCTCATCGTATGTGCTTACGTAAAGATAAATCTGAGCATTCGTTGATCTATGAAGTCTTAGATTATGTTTGGTTGTCATGTACGTATAAGGTATACAGTAATAATCAACATGTGGATAGATCAGTGTCACGATGTGCTTAAATTTAAGAGTTTCCGGCAATAGGTGCTCTGCATAGTTTTAACTGATATAGAGTTGAATGGATCCTGTTTATCATATTGGTAACCTGCTTCTCCCAAGATAAAGTATTCATAATCGTGACACCAAGATATTTAATACATGTAGAATATTCAATCTTGGATCAATCCACTCTTATCTCAGAAAGTCTACTTAGATCAATGGCGTTGATAAATCTCGATGTTCTCATGATTATGGCCTAAGTCATATCAGAGCCTGTTAGTAATAGACCAGCCTAGAATAGCATCAATGTCCTCGTTGACCTTCCGGATAGTGTCAAGTAAATCTCTTGGTTTACAACATGAATGTAGGCTTGAAGATCGTCAGCATAAAAATTATACTTGCAGTGCCTGACCGCAAGACTAAAATCAGCTAAATATAGAGTAAAAAGCAAGAGTCCCAAAACAGAGCCCTGAGGCACCCCAACCCTGACGAAAGACGGAGACGAGATAGTATATTCTCTATGCTACTTTTAACCGCCTGAGTCTGCTCAGTCAAATAAAAGTGCATTCAACGCAAGACTCTCAGAAAAGTTTAAGCTCTTCAATTTCTCGATTAGCAGGAGATGATCTACTTTATCAAAAGCCTTCAAAAAATCGAAAAATACAGACACAATAATCATCCTACGGTTAGCCGCGTGTCTCAGCTCGTCCAGCATTCTGATCAGACAAGTTTGCGTAAAGTGGTTGTACCGATAAGCAAACTGACATAGATCGTATAAGCCAGAATCCTCAAAATAGACACGAATCTGCGCGCAAACTATCCGCTCCAACGCCTTCGACAAAGTAGGAAGTATTGATATTGGTCGAATGTTGCATCAATGTAGGATTCCTGACTTTAGGAATCGGGCAGATAAGAGCCAATTTCCACTTTACTGGGAACACTTCATTCATCAAGAAGAAATTGACTAGATCCTCCAAAATAGGCAGTATTCCGTAGATTGTCAGTTTCAACAATCTCAATGAGATACCATCCACTCCAACCGCATTTGATTTGAACCCTGGAAATCACCCTCATTATATCGCGGTATGATAAAATTCCAGTGAAAGCTTCTATCATCTAATATCACCTGCAAGCATTTCCCCCAGAGAGCCACCCTCCATACAATCAGCATACTCCGCAAAGAATGCATTAAGCTCTTCAACAGAGAGCGAAAGACGCACTCCAGTATCCCTGGCCTTAATCAGACCAAGATGTCTCAGCTTCCTCCAAACCTCAGATGCTTTCCCGATTGAAGATATTGACATAATACTCGCGCTTTGCAGAACGCACAAGATTTTACGCTTTGTTGCGGAACATTTTGTATCGATCATAAAATACGTCTTTATGTCTGCGCCATGTTCTTCTGGATCTCTATCGCGTATCATCATACGGATCGCATCAATCAACCATGGGGCAAACAAATTCCTGAAGTATCATCATTTCAAAAGCACATGCATATTAAAAATGTTGAATAATTTAGCAAAAAATATCAATCTTTTCATCCATGTTATCCAAGACCGACACGTCAGTCCAGTCGATGTTACCAACATCAGATTGGAAAGATGCTGCATCAAAGCCACTTCAATCCCTGCAAACTACAAGCCCATGACGACGCTACAGTTTGATCCCGTACCTTATAAAGATAAGGTCATGAGTTGATAGAAATGCTACTCCACGCTGACAAAATTTCTTAGGCTTATTCCTGTCATCGATGCACAGATGCTAACAGCTTGCTGAAAATCCTAAGGTGATGAGTGGACATAAAGGGTACCAGATATAAACTCGACGCAAAGATAAAGAAGCCAAGCTGCTGGCTATCAAAGGTGATTTGATTCATGTCAGCATTGAAGTCTCCTAGGATAAACGAGTGCCTGTAGTTTACCTAAAATTGATCAAGAATGACTGGAAAAACTTGTTCAGATAACCTGAGTTTGAGGATCGATATACCACCGCTAACAAAATTTAGACCTATCGTTTAATAAGATCTCTGCCACAATAAATTCTGGTCTACCGGTAACAGACCCATCAGAGCAACAAAGAATGGAGGAGCGTAAATGATCAGCCAAATAAAATGCCATTCCATCACCCGATCTTCCAACTCTATCGCACCTAAAGAGCATATATCTAGGCAGTCTAATAATAGCATCAGTAATAGCAGACAAAAGCTGACGTCTCCGACATACAGATGATGTGAAAGCCAACACCGCAGAAGTAATGACAAAATTCATCCAAATGAGCGAAAAGCGATTGGCAATTGACATGGCAAATTTTAAGGTTCTCAAAGTCATCATTCATTGCTAATGTTGGCTATTTTGTCCTTTACTCTCCTATCCAATATCGAACATTTTGCAGCATAGCGGAGAGAGCCAAGTCATACCAGTCACATAAGATACATGATGACGCTCACAATTCAGACAATTAGTTGGTTGATCTCTATTCTTGCATTCCTTCATCTCATGAGCTCCAGCACAATGTCCGCAAAAAAGTTTACCTTTGCAATCTTTAGCAATATGACCGAACAAGAGACATATAACACTGCACAATTCTCACTTGATCCGCAAATGAGCAGGCAGAATAGCGCAGATAGATTCGTCCACTTCCGAGTAAGATCCTGCGTTCCGCTGGTGTGACTTTTAGTGTGCAGCTGGTAATACGCTTGTCTTCTTTTGGAGTAAAAATTTAAACAATCTTCACGTCATTCGCAGATACATCACTAAGGTTTTGAGCCAAAAGCTGATCTTCAATTTCTTTAGCCAACATATCAGCAGGAACTCCATGTACAATTAGCCTACGATTCAATTTCAAGTTTTCACTCATCGTCAATTCAGCTCCCGCAAGACCGGGGTGAGCCTTGATTTTCTCAATGTCAGGAGAAAATGCCTTAATCCTGACGCCGTTATCTCGTGCATAAGAGATCCTCCTGACCTTTAAACCGCAGTCAGCCGGTTTTAAGACCCTGCACAAGATATCTTTAGTGACCTGAGATAAGATATATGTATCCCTCCTTCTAACTCGGCACCAAAAGAAAACTAGTGGTGTAAAATACCTCAACCGTCGGACCCCGCGAGATACGTACCTCAGATCACAAAGCACCAACGCATTATACGATTTGCTCTTTTCACTTGTAGCTCCCGCAAAAATAATATTACTCCTCACATTACTTAATGCTTTTTTATTAAGATCGTCCAGCATCTCCACAACAACCTTCTTAATATTGACCAACGTACAGCTCGTTGATCTCTCATTAATTAAACTGGTCAAAACTGTGGACACCTCCATAAAAGTATCTCTGCGTGCTCGAAAAGCAGACACAATTCCTCTTTTTCCAACGTTTCCTTACTAGGCAAAAGCAGCTTAGACAGCATCAGTATGTTTATTTACAGTAGCCTTAAGTGCATTTACTGTCGAGGCATTCATTGCATTGATATTTGCTCTCTCTGACATACCTGAATGACTTAATAATGCCGTGCTCGAAGACTATCTTGTAAGTCCCCTTCATTCTACGCCACTGTCAATCTGCACACTAGCGTCGACAACCATCCTTCACTTGTAAACAAAAATACGCCTAGGTCGAATTTTTCGATTCATGGCAAGAAAAATCCAGTCTGAGATCCCAGAAACGGTCCCATCGCCAGTTCAATTGACCAGTACAAAAAATGCGAGTACCAAAAAGTCAAGCAGAGAAAGCCCTTGACAAATTCACACTAAAAAAAAGAAATAACGGCTCCGAAGGGCAAAAAGCGGCAGAAATCGGCGCGCAAAAAATAGAGCGACAAGTATACACGTCTATATATCAACTCTCCAAAAGGCCGTCTCGAGAGGGTTATGTAACAATGCATCAACCCATCGTTTCCGATATATCGCCCATCGGAAGTCTGCCGCTCGGCGAACATCAGTCGGACAAGGGCAGAGGCGCTTAGCGCCTTATTTTTAATCAAACCAAGACACGGCTGCCCAACATACATCCTCCCGACCGCCGAGAAGCGCCGAGCGCTTCCGAAAAGCACTGAGCGCTCCGAGCTAAAAATCTCACGTCGTTTCCCCCAGCCCGAGGGGGACGTTAAACGACGGGTATAAAACTCCGGCAGATCTCAACTCTGTACCAGATCGGTGCCTGATTCCACTCGAGCAGTACGCACGAGGCAACTCCAGAAACCGCTCCAAAACCGTCAAGAGACAGGGAACCGGAAGTTGACACGTTCGCAGCCTCCGTCAAGGATTCTTATCTATTTACTTCAGAGACGAATCCTTTCACGAAACCTCGAGTGACCGAGAGTGAACGAGTTCGCAATTCTTCTCGAGTATTCTCGAGCTTTACGATCCTAACACCCAACTGTCCGAACTCTGCGCAACGACGCATCCCACGAACCTTTTCTGGAAATACGCGCCGCGTCACCGATATCGATGCTTACACTGACTGCAGATCGTTGCACTGTAGTCCGCGCCGACTACCCGGCAACAGCTGTATGCACCCTCGCGTCTACCTGTAAACACATCACACCGCAAGATATCGAATACAATCTTGCGCCTAATACACCGCTCGCAAAAATACATTATAGCGGCTTTATCGCTCACACCACCGCGCGCATCGCGCTTACAAGCACGCGCCGGAAAACACGCGCCCGCCTCATCGCGCGCGCCCCGCGCCACGAGTCGGGCTTTAACAAGACGCGCAAAAACGCTGTCTAGACCGGTGTCACAACATATCTAATACTATCGAGAGAATTGTAACAACTGACCATTGTCACATAGAGGCAAATAAACGACCTATCTTTCACCTATCGTCTTACAATTGTGTTTCAACTCTTCACGAATTCTGGTTCCGATTGCGCTCTCCGCGCCCGCGTAACCGCTCGTGAAGCGGCCCGTTACAATGTCATACTAGGCGCGCGGCGAAGCGGTGGGATGGATGCTCTTTACGAAAAGTACGAGCATGTAGAACACTTCTCTCACCACTTTACCGCGCGCCTAGTATCACATTACAGTAGGACATCTCTTCTCGTCGCGCGCTCGTACAAGGCATAGATGGGCCTATCTTTTTTAATTAATCTCGTATTAATTATCATGAAAATCGCAATGGTAGAGGACTTTCCCAATTGAACATGCACTTTATCCAATTTAACATGCTTTATATGCACAAGAGATGTGATCCGCGAATTATGGGACACCCTGTATATAT
>JBCEZV010000072.1:11798890-11812702 GCA_039654365.1 Cataglyphis livida | reverse complement strand
ATATATACATATATTTTAATGTATAATATACATATATAATATTATATATGTACAATATATATATAGAACTTCCGTTTCCGGTGTCTGGTAGTGTGCCTTGTAGTGATTTGGCGTGTGTGTTTTGTAGGGTGCAGAGTGAAAAAGTAAAAAGTGGAAGAGGAGTGTGATAATGTGAAAACGTGAGAGAGTGTGGAAAAGTGAAGGGTACAAGCGAAGGCAAGGCGTAAGGGCGAATAATAGATTATTAAGGGATGTGTGTGATCGTAATAGTTAAGCCATAGGGTATAGAGTAGCGGAGAGCGGGTTAGTGGATAGTGGATAGCGACGAGAGTCTTCAAGCATGGGAATGGAAACTTAAAAAAGGGAAGCAGGTAAGAGAGTGAGAAAAGGATGAAGTGTGGTATTTTGGAATGTGGCAGGGATAAAAAATAAGGGGAGAGATTTTTGGAGAGAAGTGGAAGAGTGTGATATTGTGGTGATGAGTGAAACTTGGTTGGATGGAAAAAGATGGGATAGAGAGAATATTTACCAAAAGGATTTATATGGGAGGTACAATTAACGGAGAGGAAGAATAAGAAGGGGAGAGAAATGGGAAGGATGTTGATAGGAATAAGAAAGGAATTGAAGGTGGAGGAAGTGAAGGCAAAAAAATGAAGAGTTTAATGAAAGTAACGTTAAAAGTGGTGGGCAAAAAATGAAGTGTGATAGGGATGTTAGTTATGTTGAGAGCTGATATCAAGAGGAAGCTGAAAAAGTTGAATGAATGGGCGGAGAAAAAAGAGGAAAACAGTATAATATTGATTGGGGGATTTTAATACGAGAATAGGTGAGGAGGGAGGAGTAATAAGAAAAGGGTATGGAGAGGAGGAGAGATTGGGAAGAAGGTCGAAGGATAAAAGAATTAACAAGGAGGGAAGGAAGTTGCTGAGAGGAATAGAAAAGACGGGGTGGACAATTTAATAGATATATTTAATAGATGCGCGAAGGAAGATGTAGAAGGGGAATGGACGTATACGGAGGGAAGTGGTAATTCGGTAATAGTTTATGTGTTGGGGGACGAAGATGTGAAGGTACGGTAAGCAGAGTTGAGGTGGGAGATAATATAGATTCCGATCACCATCCAATTATAGTTTGGCTAAAAGGAGGGAAGGAGAAAAAGTTAGAAAGAATAGAGAGGACAAGTAAAAAAAGGATGTGGACGCAAGAGGGCAAGAAAGAGTTTAAGAAGGCGATGAGAAATGTAGAGGAAGTGATGGGGGAAGTAGATGAGGTGTGGGAGAATATGAGAGACAAGATAAAGGAAGTGATGATAGATGGATGTGTATCAAAGGAGGTAAGAACAAAGAGAGGATGGTAGGATGGCGAGTGTAAGGAGAAAAAGAAGATAGCTGAGGAGGTGGAGAGAGAAGGGAGGAGACGGGAATTTCTATATAGAGAAGCGAAAGGGAAATATAAAAAGTTGATAGAGGGGAAAAAGAAGGAAGAGAGGGAAAGATGGAAGAGGGAACTGAGAGAACTTAGAACAGAGGGGCAGGTTTGGGAGGTAGTGAACAGAGAAAGAGGAAGGAGGAGGAAGATGAATGAAGATATAGCAATAGAAGAGTGGGATGGATATTTTAAAAATTTATTGGGGGGGTGGATGGCAGAGTAGTGATAGGACAGAGAATAGGAATTAGGATGGATGAGGAGGAGAACATAAGTAGGAATGAGATAAGGTTAGTGATTGGAAGACAGAAGGATAATAAAGCGGTAAGGATGGATGAAATTCCGGCGGAGATGTGGAAATACGAAGGAGAGAACGTGGAGAAATGGGTGTGGAGAATATGTAGTAGGGTGTAGAAGGATGAGGGATGGATAGATAAGTGGAATAAGGATGTGATTGTGTCGGTGTTAAAAAAGGGGGAGGGAGAGAGTGTAGAAGAGTATGGAGGGGTATAGCTGACACCGACGCTTTATAAGGTATACGCTTCAATGTTAGCAAGTAGATTAAGTGATGAGGTGGAGAAAAAGGGATTGGTGCCGAAGAATCAGACAGGATTCAGAAAAGAATTAGGGACAATGGACAACATATTTGCGTTGAATTATTTGGTGAATAGGCAGTTGAGTAAGAAGAAAGGAAAATTAGTGGCATTCTTATAGTCCTGAATGCTGCGTTTGACTGCGGTAGATAGGAGGAAATTGGCAGAAGCAGTAAGAGAGAGAGGGGGGTGAGCTGGTTAGAAGGAGTGAGGCTATTTTAAGGGAGACTAAAAACAGGGTGAGGAAGGGAGAAGATATGGGAGCAAAGTTTTGGACAGGAAAGGGAGTAAGACAGAGATACTCATTGAGCCTTCACTTATTTAATTTGGTAGGATGATATGGAGGATATGGAGGAGGTGATTGAATGAGTACAGGAGGATGGGGAGGGGTTAGATTAGGAAAGGAGAGGATTTATACATTGGCATACGCGGATAATGTGGTTTTGATTGCAGAAGAGGAGGATGAAATGAGGAGTATGATTGAAAGGTTAGGAGGCTATCTGGAAAAGAAGAGATTGGAGTTAAATGTGGGAAAATCGAAAATCATAGTGTTTATGAAAGGAGGAGGAAGATAAAAGAATGTAAGATGGAAAGGTGATAGAGGAGGTAAAAAAATTTATTTATTTGGATTATGTAATACAGAAGAATGGAGAACAGGAAGCGCAGATTAGAGATAGGGTAAGAAAAGGTGCTGCTGTAATGGGTCAGGTTTGGGAAATTGATAAAAGGAAATTTAAGAATGATTGGGAAAGAAGATTATGGCTCTTCCATAAACGGTGGGATATGGATTGGAAATTTGGGGTTGGAGAAATAGGAAGGAGAGGCTACAAGAAAGATATCTAAGATGGGTGTTAGGATTGGAATGGTGAATGCTGGGATATACGGTAAGGGAGGAATTACAGAGGGAGAAGTTAAGAGATAGGGCGGGAAGAAGGGCGTAAGGGTTCGAGAAAAGGTTGGAGGAAGGTAGGGGGAGTGGGATTGGGAGGAGATGTTGGGAGGAATTGAGGGAGAGTTGCAAGGAGGATTTATCAAAATGAAAAAAAGAAAGGTGTGGATTTTTTGAAGACAGAGGCGTGGTGGAGGTAAAGGTGAAAAGGTGGGAAGGAGTGCTAAATTTCGGTTTTTTTTTGTGAAAAGAGACATAAAGATGGATAAAAAAGTAAGATGGGAAAATATAGAATGATAAGATACAATAGGTGCTACGGAGAAATCAATGGGAGTGGAATCCCAGAGTACCTGAAGAGTGACTGGGGGGGAAAGTCGATGGCAAAGAATGGCAAGGTACAGGTTGGGAAACAGAATAAGGGGAAACTGGTACTGGAAGGATGAAGAGAGGAAAAGTTGTAGATTATGTGGAAGGGAGGAGGAAACATGGGGAGCATGTTTGGGAAAGATGTATAAATTAGGGGGGGGGGAAGGCTGGCAGGAAATGTTGGGGAAGGTATTAGGGGAAAAAAGTGAGAAAAAGGGGTGGTTGAGAGAATTAGAGAGATTAAGAGATGAGAGTGGGGATGATGAGGGAAAAGATGATCGGATTGAGAATTAGCAGATTTGCATTGACGCGTATGGCGTATAAATACTTGGATATTGGATTCGGCGAGAGACCTGCGTCCTTTGTGAAACTACATCTTCGTGATATTCAAGGAAATCATAGCACAATATTGTGTCATGAAGAGTGGGAAATGGTCATCGAAAAACGTGTCGATATTGAGCACTTCCTGCAGTCGTCTCAACGTCCATTATAAATTCAAAATCTAATGGAACGTATAAAATTAAAAGATTCATGTGTTGTAAAACTTACATGATACGATTCTTGCTTGTACATGAAACCATCAACATTATTATTTTTTTTGAACTTGAACATTTTGTTAATTACGAATATTTAAAGTTGTGCGACAATATAAAATACGTAAATGCAAACTTTGATCAATTTGTTCGGTGTTTGCAAAGTAATATGCCTAGCATCATAAGAGACGAAAGTTGCAGTCAAAATTTTGCGCGATGTTTATGATAAAATATCTGTCAGAAATTGTGAATTAGTAACTTATGTTGTAGATGAACTTTTGTATGAAACCTTGAGACAAGGTAATGTATGGTAATATACATAAAAATGTGTAAAAATTAAAAAGATAATTGTCTATTTCTTTTGTTTTCTTTCCTTGCATAAATATGTGATAAGATTTATAAGATAGATATGTGATAGAATATATCACATATACATGCATGGACAAGAAGCAAGCGCGCATGCGCACACACACACACACGGGGTAGTGCAAGGGGGAGGTCTTCGGCCCCCTCCCGCACCCACCCCGCCGGTAGGCAGGGTAAATCTTGCTTTACAACTTACAAAGTACATGCTTTAGTGTCCGATCGGATCGATGTCCAATTAGACCTGTGTCTAATCAGGTTGATGTCCAATTTGCAACTATATGTGTCCGATCGAAATTGTGTCCGATTGAGTTTGTGTCTGATTGAGCCTGTGTTCGATATCAACAGTATGTATCCAATCGGAACTGTGTCCGATTTGATATGTGACCGATCAAGCCTGCGTCCGATCGCGACTGTGTCTGATCGGGAAATTTTGTCCGATCTGTAATGTGCGCAATCAAGACTCATTCCTTATGTACACGTGGACGCTTCGCGCTATCTCTCTTCCACATGCATAAGATCCTTAGCGCTGTCCCTCTCTCATGTGCATGCAACGCCTCGCGCTGTCTCTCTCTTCCCCGTGGACTCCTCGTCGACCGGTTGCTTCGCGCAGATTCCTCTTCTCCCCGCGAATTCCTCCGCCAATCGGTTGCGCCGCGCTCCTCCACCGCGGATCTCTCTTCAACCAGTTGCGCCGCGATCCCTCTTTCCCTCCGCGGACCGCTTGTCCACCAGTTCCATCGCGGTCCCCTTTCCCTTTCGCAAACTCTTCGTCTTCCGGTCGCTCCGCGGTTTCCCGCATGACGTCATACCACCGCGCAGTTTTTTCTTGCTCC
The DNA here is from genome assembly GCA_039654365.1 of Cataglyphis livida. Classification (NCBI taxonomy): domain Eukaryota; kingdom Metazoa; phylum Arthropoda; class Insecta; order Hymenoptera; family Formicidae; genus Cataglyphis; species Cataglyphis livida. Next base: position 11,807,697 of record JBCEZV010000072.1, on the reverse strand, counting down.
CCCTCCTAAGAGAACCAGAATTGTAGATATTATATTTTATATGTATAATTATATTAAAAATTTTAAAAGATATACGTAAAAAAAAAATAAAATATACATAAAGCAACTTATAGAAATTTCAAATAATTATACATACCCATTTATCTACATAATGTATAACACATTTAATATATTGCAGAATGTTTTACAAAATAAAAAATTAATTATTTAAATGTACATGAATGTTGTTACATATATATATTATTATAATATTTAATTTGTTTGAATATTAAAAAATAAAAAAATTAATAATAGAAAATAATTATTATTAATCTAGCTTTGTTTTTTATATATAATACTTTAGAGTACTTAGCTTATTTATTTCTTTGATTATTTGTCTATTCTATTTTGGCAAACTAATTGATTTGATTTGTTGATTCTACTCAACTCTGGGTCGAGTCGAGTCAGATCTCAAGTTTAATTTGAAACTCAATGACTTTAAACTATCATGGCGAAAAGCGGTTTATGATTGGTTTCGTGATTCATAACCTCCATCAAAGAGTCTTTAACATTATTCTTGATCATCATTATCATCATAGAACTATAAGTTTATATTATATAAAATAAAAAGAAGAATAAGCAGTAATAACGAAAATATGATAAATAATAAAGTTAAAGGTAAAGACTCTTTGATAAAGAAACTGTCCGAGATGTGAGAGTTGTGAATTATTAGAATTTCTGTTAGCAAAAGCTCTTCTTTTCTGAATTCAAGATATTTAGTTAAATTCTTAGATAAAGCAAAGTTTTTAAATCTGCAAAAAAATTGGTTTTGTTGATGAATTATGTCTTTACATTCATCCCACCATATACTAGGAGGTTTTTTCCTAATAATTAAAAGGTTGTTTTTTTGCACTAGCAGATTGTAATACAAGGTCAATAGTGTTAATCACATTATATATATAGAATTTAGATTGTTTAAAATATGGAATTGATGCGCAAAATTGGAACATTCTTGTTGGAAAATGTGCTAGGAAAATATGTCTACATTAGCGATGATATAAGAAGGACGGCCATAAGATGAGATAAAATTAAGGATTGTTATTTAAAATTGTTATAGTAATAGGATCGCTAACCATAATTTTCTTCAAGAACATTCTAAGTGCATTTGTATCCAATAGATGGAGAAGTAAGAATAATATCAAGGGTAGAGATTGTAGAAAGATCCACAGAGGACTAAGTATAATTAAGGCAAGGGAGATTGAATTGAGAATTAGCATTTTTTAATTTACTTCCTTCCAAATCCGAGCATAGTATATCCAAGGGCCAGAGAGACTTTTTGCCATTAACATCACCACTATATAACGATTAGATCGAAATTAGAGCAGTATTGAAGCAAAGAAAAGCTTGAAATTCTGTGTACAAGTAACTACAACCTCGAATAGGATTGTAAAGTAAACAGATATATATAAATTAGAGCTCGGAATATCCGGATATCCGGATACCCGCTCGTTCGCCATTGCCTCGTTACACATTGCATACGGATCTGGACCAGTTCCGCGGGTACTCGTTATTTAATTTGAGTACGATGCGGTTACCCGTACTGACGTGGGTATATCCATATCAATGAAAGTAGCCGTATCGATGCGAATACCCGTTTCGATGCGGGTACCCGTATCGATACGGGTATTTTACGGATATCTGCGTATCAGGGACACGATACGACTATTAATGCAGAATAATACAACATACATTCTCACGCACTTTAAAAATTTATAAAATATATTAAAAAATATTTTTATTAAATTTTATAATTTCTTGAAATTTAGTTTGCCAGAATAGAATAGACAAATAATCAAAGAAATAAATAAGCTAAATACTCTAAAGTACTATATATAAAAAACAAAGCTAGATTAATATTAATTATTTTCTATTATTAATTTTTTTATTTTTTAATATTCAAACAAATTAAATATTATAATAATATATATATGTAACAACATTTATGTACATTTAAATAATTAATTTTTTATTTTGTAAAACATTCTGCAATATATTAAATGTGTTGTACATTATGTAGATAAATGGGTATGTATAATTATTTGAAATTTCTATAAGTTGCTTTACGTATATTTTATTTTTTTCTTTTACGTATATCTTTTAAAATTTTTAATATAATTATACATATAAAATATAATATTATAATTATTTATATAATTATAAATTTAATTTTTATATAAATATTTTCTGTTTTCGTACAAAAATCTGAAAGATTTACATTTTCCGGAGTTAAACAGTTACATTTTCGCGTTACGATATTGCTCGTTGGGAAAACGATTTTTCCGAGCTCATATGTTGCAGAAAACAGATTTCTTGTTCTTTGATATTTTGCAATGTTTATCCAACTTCTTTTACTAGGCATTATCTTCTAATGAATGAGCACATAAACATAACATAAAGGTACATAAACCATATTATATTCGCTAATTTATAAATTTGATGGTATAATATATAAAAATCCGCTGTTTTGATCTTCTACGAATGTTTATGTCAGCGGCATCTTAGATTCAATATAAAAGGATGAGCCGCGAATAGAGATAAGAACTTGTAAGGACACACTCTTACAAAGGATATATATTTCTAAAAAAATTACCTTTTTAAAAAAAGGTAGAAAAAAGGCGCCAAGTACACGCGCTATGTGAAAAAATATTATATTTAAATAATAACATTTTAAATAAATATACTTTTGTATAAAATAATTATTTAAATTTCCTATAAAAATAATGATATCAAAAAATGCGCCAAAAGCATAAAAATTTATGCTATAAAAATATTTTTATTTTATTGTTTCTAATATTAAGAATTATATTTAATAAATCGCATTATAATTGAAGTAGTAGTATAGCTAAAATAAAAGTTATTTTCTAAATAACTAAATGCACAATATACGCATCTAAGGCTTTGGGATATAATTACTGAAAAAAAATTTCTCATAAATTTTAAATTGTATAAGACAAACTTTCATCAAAGCAAGGTATAAAAATTTGGCGTGCCCGGGGCGCATTAAAACGTATATATTTTATAAATATGTACATTATTTTGATTATTTTAATATAATATATGTGAATCATACTATATGTAGATAATATAAACATAAATGTATTTATAATAGTAAATTTGTATATATGCTATTTGTATAAAATTTAATAATTTGTATATAATTTAATATAATATATAAATCTTCAATATAATAATATTTTTATTATATGATTGATGCAACTAATTTTCACATAATATGAAATGTTGTACAACGCAAATAAATTTAAGATAATATGTTTTAATGCGACCCGGGCACACTAAGTTTTTATACTTTGTTTTGATGTAAATTTGTCTTATGCGATTTAGAATTTATGAGAAATTTTTTTTCAATAATTATATCCCAAAGCCTTAGATGCGTATATTGTGCATTTAATTATTTAGAAAATAACTTTTATTTTAGCAATATTACTACTTTAATTATAATGCGATTTATTAAATATAATTTTTCTTAATATTAAAAACAATAAAATAAAAATATTTTATAGCATAAATTTTTATGCTTCTGGCGCATTTTTTGATATCATTTTCATAGAAAATTTAAATAATTATTTTATACAAAAATATATTTATTTAAAATGTTATTATTTAAATAGAATATTTTTTCACATAGCGCATGTACTTGGCGCGTGTACTTTTTATTTTTTTTTAAAGGTAATTTTTTTAGGTGTTACGTTCAGACTCTCGAAAGGATGAGTCACAAGGAACGATGCAATAACTATTTCAAGTATCCCGAAATTAAACGAGCGTAAGAATCGGGTCGAGCGAACTCGAAGGTCTGAAAATCAGGTAAACGACTGTACACGTCGCTATTACGCTGTTTTCCGATGTTCTTTCGGTGGTCCCTTTTTTGGTCAAGGAATTTAATCCTTATTACTTGGGATAGAACCAAGTGCGATCTTTTACTGAGTCGAATTATTCATTAATTTGAAGGAATTGTATATATGATTGTTCGCGTTTAACGTTTTGTGGCGGAATATTGCATTCTTCAATTGTTAATAAAGATAATAAATCGTTAAGTTTGCTGAAGGTGATCCGCAATCATACCCTATTATTCCAATAGTTTCATAAAATTTTGTTAACACTAACAGTATCATAATTAGTCGCTTAATGTTGCGATCCATTTGGAAGATCACATAATTATTATTGTCTTTTTTTCTTTTTTTTACTTATTTGTAGACTTGATATATGAAATTCGTAAACGATTTGGATGTACAATTCGGCTATTTTTCTTTATTCTAATTTTGACGGTACTTTTATTTAAAATTTCTAAAATTTCGTGAGGCCCAGTATACTGATTTCCGAATTTATCTGGTTTTGGACCTTTTAATAAAAATATTTGGTCTCCTGGTTTAAAAATTTGCGGGTTGATTTATTTATCATAATAATTTTTTGATTTATTTTTGGCCTGAATAACATTAACGCGTATTTTTCTCTGAATTGCGTGAAGTTATGTGACAAGATTTATCAAATATTCATCGTAATTTGCTAATTTATCTCCGGAAGGTAAAAGTTCGTTTGTTGGAACACGTGCTATTTTTCCAAAAACTAGTTCGTATGGAGTGCGCTTTGTTGCTTCATGTACGCTTGTATTATACAATAATTAAACATGGCAAGGTTGATCCATCTATCCCATTGGTTTTGTTCGTTCGTATATTATTTTAAATATTCGCCTAATGCGTGATGTGATCTTTCTAAAGATCCGTTTGACCGAGGGTAGAAAGCTGTTGTGCGAAATTTACGGATTTTAAATAATTTTGCAATTTTCTTCATTAAGTCACTAAGGAAATTTCTATCCTGATCAGTTAATATTGCTTTTGGTACACCGATTACACAAATAAAACGATCTACAAAGGCTTCTGCAATAGTTTTCGGAAGTTTGATTCGGTAATGGTATTCCCATGCAAAATTTAGTTAATTGATCTTGTAATGTTAAAATGTATTTGTTTCCCCTTTTAGGCAAGGGACCTACGATATCCATAGCTACTTTATCGAAAGAAGATCCTGGTGTGTCTGTAATTATCATGGACTGTTTTGTTTTTAATCTTACAAATTTTTTCAATTGGCATTGTAAACATTATTGTATGTATCGTTGAACGTCTGCTTTTAAATTTTTCTAGTAATATTTATGTTTAATTCTATTATATGTTTTTGTAACTCCACGGTGTCCTCCCATTGGTAAACAATGCATTTCACTGATAATAACGAAACGTAAATCTTTTGGTGGATATTTGATTAGTCTATGACAAATAATGACTTTAGTAGGAGCGTTGGTAAATATTAATTGTAAATGTGATTTAACATCATTCTATGGAACATTATTAATAAATTTGGTTTTCGCAATACTAAAAGTTTCTAATTTCAAGTCTTCGGTTATGTCCCGTAAATTCACAAAGATTTTAATAATTTTATTGAGAATAGCCGTAGGGCCTTCTCTTTGTTCTTCGCTTATAGGTAAAACTATATGATAATGATTTTTATATTTTATTGCTTTAGCTTGTCCTAACACAAAAATTCCTAGGCAGTTCTTTTCGCTGGAAAAGTTTTTGTGAGCCAGAATCTAAAGGTTTTCCCTGAGTGTCAACGAAATATGCCACGTTATCTTTGCGTAAAAACAATAGTTCTCGGGAGTCTATGATGTTATTTTTTATTATTCTATTTTCAGTAAATGCACGTTTAGTTTTTTTCGATTTTAAATTTTGATTAATATCTTCTTCTTCCTCCTCATCGTCGCTATCTCAATTGATATTAGAAGTTTTGTCTGATGGGTTATTTTCAATTTCTTCAATATTACTTTTATCACTATTAAATTTATTAATTATTTTATCCTGTTTAATATTTTGTTTTGTCGTTTGACTTCTGGTTTGTATTTTGTTTAGGAATATCATGTTCGAGATTACAATCTCGAACTCAGCTTAGAGATGCCGTGCGACCGCGTCGTCACCGCGCGCGCGGTGCGATGCGGCGTTTTTTCGGTCGGTCGAAAACGCGCGACATCAATAAACATCATCGCTCTTCTCGAAGGATCCAAGTTGAAATCGTGACAAACAAGTCATGTAAAAACGGTCGGCGGAAATAAGCGAATTTCGAAAACCTGGATCCTTCGAGAAAACGATGACTAAATAAAAGCGAGCCGACTGCCGGGCCCGTCGCAGTCCGCTGAGAACGATCGACGCGTGCACGTTGTCTCAGCGATAAGATAATTTCGGTTTCGCGGAGTTAAAACGTTATCTAAGTGCCGTTGTGTGATCACCGGAGTTACTCCGAGACAGACGATTTATCGCTGTTCATCCGCCGCATGCGAATTACGATTACAGTCGTGTGAAGCTCGCGATCTCTGCGATTTCGTGAGTGCATTGTGTGTATCGCGCAAGGCATAATCGCGTCGCGATACTCGTCTTGCGATACTCGAGAGTGCATCAGTCCGGTGTCCGTCTCATCTCGCGCCTGGCCTTTTCCACGGCACGCTCGCTCGCGCGTCTACGTAACTTTCGCTAACACATGTATTAAAGTTTCTTCTGTAATTTGTAAATTAGGTGGTTCGTTTAATTCTTCAGACGTAAACGGAAGATTGAGAGATGTAGATAAAAATCATCACATTCCTCTTCTTCCTCTTTGCTATCGAATTCTTCTAACATATCAGAAATTAGCTGCGCATCTTCAGGATTATTAGGATTTAGAAGTTTTTTATTTTTTATGATTTTACAATTTATTTCTTCGATATTGATAGGATTTCTTAATAATGCATCTGCGTTTACATTTGTTTTTCCTGCTTTGTATACAACATCGTAATCATATTCTGCTAATTTTAGTCTCTAACGAAATATTCGCATATTTGTATCTTGTGCATTTTTAAAACCTAGCAAAAGTTTATGATCTGTTACTAATGTGAATTTTCTTCCGTACAAATATGGTCGAAAAAAATGTTTAACGCAATATATAATAGCTAGTGCTTTCTTTTCATATGTGTCGTTCTTTAATTCGTTATCTCTTAAAGTTCGTGAGGCGTTTGCTATTGGCTGGTCTTTGTTTATTTCTCCCTGCGATAATATTTCTCCGACGGCTATTCCAGATGCATCGATAGTTAAAATGGTTTTGAAAAATTTGGATACTGCAATACTGGTTCTTCACATAATTTTTGTTTTAAGATTTCAAAAGATCTTTCCTGCTCGGATGTCTATTCAAAGCGAGTGTCGTTTTTTAATAAATTTGTTAATAGTTTAGCGAATTTAGAAAAATTTGATATAAAACGTTTATAATATCCGGCAAGTCCTAAAAATTTGTTTAATGTTTTTTAATGTTTTAGGTCTTGAAAATCATTGTATTGCTCCTAATTTTTATGGATTTGGTTTTACTCCATCCTACTAATTACGTGTCCTAGATACGTTACTTCCGTTTTTAAAAATTTGCATTTATCTGTTTGGAATTTTAAATTGGCTTCACGAAGGCGTTCCATTAAAGTATTGTATTTTCTTTTATGTTCTTCTAGAGAGGTCGCGTAGATAACGATATCGTCCATGTAAACAAATAATTTCTTGCCTTGTAACCCAATTAATATTAAGTCCATTAGGCGCTGGAATGTAATAGGTGAATTTTTTAGACCGAACGGTATTCCGAAAATAATTAGCGTTATTTCACCTAAAATGTATACCGGATAATTATTTATGCCATTTAATTTAAGAATATTTGTGTAATTAATATTTATTTCTTCAGGAACGAGATTTTCTTTAATTATATTTGGTCCAGATCTCGTGTCTAGCATAAAAGTTATACGCGTAGTCAAGTTATCAATATCTACTTGGATAGTAGGCACGCGACTCTATTTATCAAGGTTTACGGTCACGGGCTTTATGTTCGTTCCGATCAGGAATAGTGGCTGCGTTCAAAGCTCGATAATCTCCACAAAGTTTCCGCGAATTCTGTCCATTTTTGGGAACAATGAAATGGAGCTACTGCTTTGACGGTTGACAAATTCCTTGGTGTACTATGAGGTTGAATTCATCCCTTGCACATTTCAATTTTTCTGGAGACAATCTACGAGGCAATCGGAGGACCTTTAGTAATAATGTTTTACATAGTGAATCCTGGTTGTAGAAATAGGAACAAAACGAGTTAGGATAATCAATTCAGGAAAATCAGCGAGAATCTTATGAAAAAGTGAGTCAGGAAATATAGTGCAAATTGTTAAATGATAAAGATAGTTAGATCTAGATAGTTTTCCTTTAAATGAAAGACCGGTAACACTATCAAGAAGTTGTTTACTTTTTATGTCGACTGTCGAAAATTCCATAATGACTCAAAAAGTCTGCTCCTAAAGTAGATCTTTGAATATCCGCAATGCAAAATTTCCATCTCAAAACTCTTAATCCAAGATTTAAAGTTAACGTTTTAAAACCATAAGTGTTAATCTTGATACCATTAGCTGCATAAAGTTTAAAAGAAGAACCTTGAGAGTTTGATATTAATTTTTTAGAAATCAAGGAAATGTCAGTTCCTGTATCAATCAAAAAATTAAGTTTTGTGGACTTATCAAAAATAATGAGGTGATTGTTAGGTGAACCGTTATCAGCCGCCTCATTATTCAATGGATGGTTAGTTTTCCTGCTTGTCAATTAGAGATTTAGACATATCACAAGGTATGGTTTATCAAATTACATTTGTAACGGTCGGATTTCCCGAGCGCTGTCGGGTAGATAGCTCGGTCGGGATCAGGGTTCGGAAGGGGTAGCAAGCAC
>JBCEZV010000072.1:11778273-11798790 GCA_039654365.1 Cataglyphis livida | reverse complement strand
TCGCGGCTCGGGAATTTTCGGGAGCGGTCGGATCGGTTTCCCGAGCGCGCGACTCGTGCTCCGGTACGGTGTGCCGACCCGGTGGTACACAACAAAACAATAACAATACATATATAAATATCTACCCGATGTTTTGTTTTCGCTCGCCGGTTTACAATACGATGGGGCGCATAGCGCCTTCGCTCTCAGGTCCCTTGACTGCTGGGCGTGGGACGGCGGTATTCACCCGACTGATGGTCGTCGGGTGGCGGTCTTCGACGGATGGATGGCCGGGTAACGATGTGCGCATCGTTACACATTTTAACACTTAGTACCAAATTTTTTGTGATAAAAACAAATTTTTTGGTTTTCTTTTTCTATTTTATTTTTTGACTATGATCTAAATCTTTTTTTTCTTTGTATCTGAATTTAGATCTACTACGTGAGTGTTTAATTTCGAGTGCAGCAATTTTACGTTCGAGATCTGTTAAATTTGAAGCATTTTCTTTAACTGGAGAAGCTATTGACGCTACTTGCAGATTAGTTTTGCGATCCATAATTTTATTGACTAGTTCAACGAGTTTAATTAAAGGACACAATCTTCAACGACAGCTAAAGTAGTTTGAACTTGGAGGGGTAATCTTTGTAACCAAATTGAATGCAAAATGTTTTCCGAAATGGCTCTTCCCGCTAATGGTTTAATTTCTAGTAAAAATTCTGATTTCTGGTTTTTTGTCATTTAATTCTATTCCAGCTAATTGTCGAAGATGTTTTTCTTCAGAATCTGTGAAACGGTTAATTAAAATGTTTTTAATATGAAGATATTTATCTTTTTCAGGTGGATTTTTGATTATCTTCGCAATTGCTAATAACGATTGCTCATCATGATGTCGTACAACTGTGCTATATTTAACGTCGTCTAAGCGAATTCGAAAGATTGTAAATTCACTTTCTAATTAAGCAAACCATAATTTAGGCTACTTATGTCAAAAATTCGGTAATTTTAAAAGACGAAATTCATTTGAATGGATCTCGTTTGGCTGACCTTGTTGATGAAGCTCACTACCGGTATGTCGAAGAGATTTCAAATTATTTGTTACGTGTTGCTGAAATTCGTCTGATGAAATTGACGCTGAAGTTTCTGGAGTAGCAATCGGAGATCTGTCCAAAGGCATCGTAGATTGTCTTTGATGTGTAAGTTTCCGAAGTCGGTGGTTTAAATTCACCCGCGTGAGTACACAAAAATTTTGTATCACGTCGCGGAGCGTCGTCTGCGAGTCTGTATCAGTTGTGAAGCGGATTCAATAAATAACTAGACTTCCTAAAGTTTGATGTTAGAACGATGCGTACAATAAGATGGACAATAAACGAATGAATAAATGTTATAAAATTTTTTTAACGTTTTTCATGTTGCTACGTATCAAATTAAATCAATAAATAAGATGAATAAAATTAGTTGGTGAATGAATGAAATGAAGTTGGTAGCGCTGAAGTTAGTAGCACTGAAGTTGACGCTGTACGCCACATAAGTTATATTAGAAACTTCTGCAGTTAGCGATTGATTGATTGAGAATTACCATGGTTACCGCATCTTAAAGGCCTACATTTGTGCAAGTCTGAATTGAATTTTGCCATAGTTTCTCTTTCTTGGTCGAAACGAAGTTTAGAAATGGCAGAATAGAAATTGTTAGGGAAAACATAATAATTTAAAAAGAAATAAAATAAGAAAATTACAAACAATTTATATTATTTATAAAAAAATTACGAAACTTGTACTTTTTTATAAATTTTTAAATTAAAGAATAAAATAGATTAATTTAAATATAACAATAATATAACTATATTCAATATAATATTTTAAAAATATTTAATAATAATATAAAAATATTTAATAATAATATAAAAATTATAAACTATATAATAAAAATATAATTTTTTTAACTTTTTAACATTATTTAATTATAGAATGCATGATCATTGTTTTGCTTTGTATATTGTATAAGCAAAAAGAATTTCGTATTTTGATGAAAAAAATGATATCCCTAAAAAAATTACTTTTTTAAAAAAAAGCTAAAAAAGCGCGAAGTACACGGACTATAAAAAAAATGTTATATTTAAATAATAACATAAATATTTTAAATAAATATACTTTTGTATAAAATAATTATTTAAATTTCTTATAAAAATAATGATATCAAAAAATGCGCCAAAAACATAAAAATTTATGCTATAAAATATTTTTATTTTATTGTTTCCAATATTAAGAAAAATTATATTTAATAAATCGCATTATAAAAAGTAGTAGTATAGCTAAAATAAAAGTTATTTTCTAAATAACTAAAATGCACAATATACGCATCTAAGGCTTTGGAATATAATTATTGAAAGAAAATTTCTCATAAATTCTAAATCGCATAAGACAAACTTACATCAAAGCAAAGTAAAAACTTGACGAGCCCGGGTTGCTTTAAAACGTGTATTATTATATTACATTTTTTAAATATGTACATTATTTTGATTATTTAATATAATATATAATGAATGATAATATATGTAGATAATATAAACGTAATGCCTTTTTTTAGCGCCTTTTTTAATCTTTTTTTTTAAAAAGGTAATTTTTTTAAGAATGTATTAGGAAACAAAATAATATGTAGTTTGTAATGCAAAACAAATAAAACAAAAATAATTAATTTCAAAAAGAAACAACACTAGAGGATCTCTAATTGCGCATTTTCTGTTTTTAATAATGTATTTTACATTAACAAAAAAACAATAAAATATATTTTAGCATTAATAAAAACAAAACAAAATAAATCATTTAAAATAAAATTATATATAAATAAATAAATATTATCGCACGTTTGAATGCATAGCCATTGTTCTACTATTCATAATATTTCTTTTTCTTTTTTATATACGTATAATACTTACTTTCATGATACTTTGTTTTAGAAATTTTTCTACATGTTAGTTACATTTAGCAACCAAAGCAGCTCACTGAGCACTGCTGAACGCAACTATCAAAGCTATCAAAAACGTGACGCGCACTTTTTGAAGCACAAAAGTGTCTCTTGAATGGCGGCGACCAATTCGCAACTTGTTTATCTGTTGTCCGATCTCTTACTAGAATATCTCTAACACACACTAAATGATGATTATATTGGCAGCATCGAAAAATGAAAGTAGCCATATAGTTCCGATTAAGATGGGTATAGCGCTACTATACGGTATATGGTAGATTCACAGACTTCTAAATAATACACATATGATGTTAGTCGACGACTAACACTTTTTTTAAATAATTCTGTCTGAAATCGATCGTATTTTGTTTGTAAATGAATGTAGTGCATTTATTTTCGTTTGTTAGTTTATAATTAGTTTTTAATTATTTATTTAATTGTAGACCATGAAACTAGCCGACATGTACTATAAAATTACAAAAATAGATGAAATGATTGTATTTCGTATGTAAATGATTGTAGTGCATTTATTTTAGTTTGTTAGTATAAAATTAATTTTTAATTAATTATTTAAAGTTCTAAATACCAAAGCATGCATGGACAAAGAAGCACGTGCGCGCACGCATGCGTATATACACACATACACACACATACACACATACACACACATACACACACATACTCACACATACACGGGTTGGTGCGGTAGGGGGGGGGCAAAAACCTCCTTGCATCCCCCCCCCCCTCCCCCTGTATGTATGTGTGTGTGCGCGTGCGCGCGTGCTTTCTGTCCATGCATCTACTTTGATATATTTCAAACTTTAAATAATTAATTAAAAATTATAAATCAACAAACAAAAATAAATGCACTACAATCATTTATAAACGAAATAAATTTTAGTCGTAATCGTAAAGCCGTAAGTAAATCAATCAATCACAGTTCATTCTTATTATGTTTAGAATGTTTGATTGTGATTGGTTAATTTTCTTACGGCCTTATGATTACGAATAAAATTTTTTAACGTGCAATGGCCTTAGCGGTCTAGTATCATACAGGGTGTCCCATAATTCGTGGATCACCTTTCGTGTGCATATAAAGCATGTTAAACTGGATAGGAAAGTCCTCTACCGTTTTGCAATTTTCATGATAATACGAAATACATAACCCCAAAAAGTATGTACAGAACACATGCGCACACAGTACACGAACATCCTTTTTGTTTGTACACGTCGGCCATATTACATATTCAGCTCTTATCTTTTTCTTTCTTATTGATTCCTATCACGATTCCTACACATTAGACATAATTTAAAAAAAAAAACTTTTTTATTTTAATCAATGTGAAATTATTTGGGAAACATGTCTATACTGTTTTTAACGTTTAGGACATAATAGTTTATTTTATCACAATTAGTTTTCTATCAGATCGATCATGTAACTTTTTTCCTAAGGCGGAAACGTGAAAAATAAAAAAGTTTTCCATTGAAATTAATGGCAAAATTTTTCACTTTTTACGTTTCCGTCCTAAGGAAAAAGTTCCGTTTCACGCATTAAGCTCATAGATCGCCTGAAAATCTATAGTTCACGTAACATATATTATAGATTTCCAAGCGATCTATGCGTTCTATGCATGAAACAGAACGCAACCATGATCGATCCTCAGAGTTTATCTTTCTCTTTCTAAGATGGAGAAAAAAAGATAAACTTTGATCTAGTGTAGCTAGTTCAGCTGTAAAGAACAGATTGTCTACGTCAAATATACGGGATCTAAATGGACGTGATATAAATGAACGGGATCCGATATAGTCCACATTGCTAATTGGCACTAGGACTTTGATTGATCAATTGCACTAGATTGGTTCATTTTCTTAATGCATATTTATATAGACTAATTAATTTTCTTGAATATTTATCTGCGCTTATTTTGTCTAAACATACCTTTACGGTTACGACTAAAAATTTTTCATGTGGCAGGCGGGTCTACAATAGAGTCGTAATTCATAAAAAACTGAGCCATTACAATCGATATTCTTCTATCAATCAATCTAGGGCAATTGACCAATCTGAGAATTTGGTGCAACAGTCTAATTATTAATGTAGACTATACTTATAGTGTATTCGATTATCCATAAGTATGCATTAAGAAAATGAATCAATCTAGTACGATTGACCAATCAGAATCTTAGTGCAATGACTGGCCAATCCTCTTGGATTGCCTCCTTGGACAGCCTCCTCCAATTTCTTAAACTATGAGAATATATTCCTAAATTTGTCCAAATGATTCGCAAACGATTGCAATAATAAAAAATAAGAAATATTAAATTTGTCTGCTAAATATACAAAGGTTTTATGGGGTATTTCCGTCAGTGTATAAGGAAGTTAAGGCCCTTGCACAATGTGAGGCAATAGCGATAGAAACAAGGGAATAGCGATAGCGATAAACGATATTCAATGAAAAATCTATTTTTTCAAAAAAGCAGTGTTCTCATTGGATATCACTATCGCTATTTCCTTATTCCTATCGTTCTTGCTTCGCATTGTGCAAGAGCCTTTAGAGGTCTAGTATTATATAGAAGTCTGTGGATAGAACCTCTAAAGATAGATGTACCTAATACGAGTATGTACGATGTAAACTAGACCAGAATCTGGTCACTTGATAAATTTTGGAAAAACATGGCGGCGGTATATACACAAAATGTAGTTGTGTGTAATTGCAGATCCGTTTATGAAATAAAAGCTTCTTTTGTTATAAATTAATAATAAAAGTAAAATTATATGTATATGGTTTTCAAATAAAATAAAAAATTATTAAAGTAAAAAGTTATGATGTTATAAAAAAATAGTATTTGTTATAAACATTGTCATCTTATTTGTTATCTTAAAAATTGCATGTTCTAAGGCTGACTGTTCAAACCGATATAATAGCAAAACAATTCATTCTATAAGTAATATTAAAAAGTAAGTTTATATTCTTTTATAATAATATTGTTATATTATTATTAAGTATTTTTATATTATTGTTCAATATATGTTCAAATTAATTTTTCTTCATTTTCAATTTAAAAATTTATAAAACAGTACAAAATGTTCAAAACTTTTATATTTAAATAAATATAAATTGTTTATAATTTTCTCATTTCATTTCTTTTTAAATTATTCTGCTTTCTATAACACTTTCTATTGGTTCCGCTATGTTTTTCTATTGGTCAAAACTTTGTTTCGACCAATAGAAAGGAATACGCACTATGGTCAGATATATATATATATATGCATATGACAAATGCATGAAAATTTTGGAGGATTTCAGAGCAGAAAGATTAAAGGCCACACGGATTTTCATAAAAACGTCTGGTTAATTTAATCGTTGGTTATCTTACAAGGCGACAAAAAACTTTTAAAATTTATATTATATTATATACGAAAATTATAATGTTAAAAATTTTTATATTTGTTGCTCTAAATTAATCAACGATTAAATTAATTGGAGTATGGTTGAATAAGTGGCCCATTATAATGTTTTTTAATACTTTTCTTTTTTTTAACTTATTTTTTATATTAATATTTTACAAAAATTAATATTCTATAATTATATTTGCACGTGTATATTTAGGATAATATAAAAAATTCGATACAGTTTTACGAATAAACAATTAAGTAATCTGTTTATATATAATATAAATAATGTCAAAAATTTCTTTAGTGTATATCGTTTTTTTATTAATTTGTAAAACATTTTAAATTGTTTTTAAGAATATTTGATTAAAAGGCCTAACATATTTTCTCATAAATTTAATGTTTCATTTAAAGTTACGTTTAAAGTTATGTTCAACGCGCATGCGTGGAAAAGCGTCTTTGAGAAGAATATTAAGTTTGCTCGTAACTTCTTTCGACATTTAATCGAAGATTGCTCGAAGCGGCTTTCGGATCGAATCCTGCCTATATCGTGAATCCAAGCCCCTAAGATCCGCAACTGTGATTTTTTTGTGGTATATAGTAAGCGAGTTAGTAAATTACTAGAAATATTGCATGCTGTATTTCTAGTAATTTACTAGCTTGCATGTGATCTAACGAGAAAGATCATGCGGGACAATATCAGAGAAATCTTTACTTATAATAAAGTTTACTACCGTGTTTTCGATCAGTTTGGTGTGGTTTGGTGTAGTGGGTGCAGTGTGTTGAATGTCAGACGGTAAATGTGAAGAATTACAGCTTATAATTAATGCAGCAACAGTAGCGTTATGGAGACATAGTCGTATTGACCGTAATGCATTTAGGTAGTGCGATTATATATTTGCATATATTAGCATGTTTTATTTTAGATTCAACATAACTTATGCGCAAATTTGTTTGGGAAGCTTACTTTTAAGTGATTAGTGTGTATTTTTCTATATGCCTCCTTTTTACTCGTTCTTATTTCTGACTATGATCTGATTTTTGCAGAGAATAGTTTTATTTCTCTTCATAATTATTGGCATATTATCATGTGACTCTATGAATTTTATATTCTAGCGTCTTATTCCATTTTAAGTGCTACTTCTTAAATGTATCGATCGACTTTGTCTTTCTCTCTCTCGCTCTTTTTCCCTTTCTTGTTTCCCTCTTTGTCATTCTTTCTCTCTCTCTGTCTTTCTGTTCCTCATACTATAGTATATGCATGAGCTTACGTCATTATTTGTAATTTCTATTTTTCTTTAAGTATGATATATTTAAATATATATATATTTAAAATCAATAGTTCAAAACACAAATTTATTTGTAAAGAAACTATTTCTTTATTTATAGAAGAAAATATACTGCTCCGATTTAAATTATGTTTTGTAGTTTTCTTATAAAATCATAAATGAAAATAGCAGTCAAACGAATCCTAGAAAAATATCGAGGAATTATTAATAATAATTATATTTATATTTCTAACTATATTTAATTATAACTTATAATTATATTTCAAAATTGTGGTTGACTACTTTTTTTAACTTACTTTTGTCGAATTATATTGTTATTATCACTAGTTAATATTATTAACATTTGTTTAGCTGTATTTTTTTCAATTATGTAATATATAATATATAACACAAACACACACACACACACAAATGTGCGCGTGCGTGCACGTGTTCTCTCTCTCTCTCTCTCTCTCTCTCTCTCTCTCTCTCTCTCTCTCTCTCCCCATATATATATATATATATATACATATATATATATCAAAACTGAAAAATAGAACATATATATTATAAACACATAAAATTATTTAGATACATAAGATATTAAATATTTTATTCACAACATGAAATCGTAAGAATTGTTTAATAAAATAGAAAATTGTTCTTCAGTAATATAATAATAAACTAAATTCACATTATATTTGTTTTATACAACCTTGGAATTACTTTTACTAATAATTTATATTAATCAAATTTAAAGCAAGAAAGAGAGAGAGAGAAAGAAAGAAAGAGAGAGAGAGAGAAAAAAAGAATCATATAGAAAAGATATTGTATTGTTAAATTTTAACGTAATTAGCATTTAAATTTAAATTAAAATTAATTTATTGGATTGATGCAAAAAATTTATTTCTGAAGAAAGGTAAAAACGGAATACATACAAACAAAAAAATAGAATATGGACATATTTTATAGGATATTTTATACATATATTTTTCAACAAGAGAGATATCATATACTCTATAAGTCTATTAAGTCCTAAATTTTGTTATTGAATTAAAAGTTTATTATTATATAAATTGGAAGAAATTTAATTTTATGATTTAAATTATTTTTGTTTTGCATCTAATTAGTGAAAAATGTTTTCAATAAAAGTTTTAGAGTTTCAGAGAAGAAAAATATGATGCATGTAATAGATAATATTTCTTGATAATAATATTTATAATTTAATAGTTATTAACAGTTATAATATTTTCTTCAATTTTAAAATAAGATTATATATTTTTTTTTACATAACATCAATTTTTTTCATTAGTTCTCATTAAGATTCTACATTAACTATTAAAATAGAATTATCAAAAAATAATATGTATTGTAAAAAATATATAATATTTTAAAATCTATTATTTTTTATTAATTTGTAAAGAAGATTTTTATAAAAAGTATAATGAATTGAATTAATTGATGTATAAAATAAATAATTATATTTCAGGAAAAATATGTGACAACATTTTGCAAATGTAAATGCATTTGTATAAAAATTAAATCATGAATTAAATCTATTTATTATTCTTTGAAGAATTTAACAAATATTTTAATGAACTTTACAAAATTTTCCTTTTTTATATCACTATACGTATCAAGGTAAATTATGTAAGATATCTTACAAATAATGGATTTTTTGATAATTTTATTTTAAAGTGTTTATATGTTCAATAATGTTATTTATATAAAAGTAATAAGATGGAATTATAAAAAAAAAAATTAATAAGCTTATGAAATATTGATAATTTTTTACACGTGATGACAAAATGTAATGATAAAATGTAATGATAAAATACATAAAATTTTGTAAAATTTACTAAAATATTTGTCGTTATTAAAAGATCAATAATTTATAAAATTTTATCTCACAAAATATCAAAATAAATTATGAAACAATCAAAATAAAAAGGTTAAAATAAAATTATCATATGAATGCTACCTTAATATTTTTATTATTTTTATTAATTTTTAAATTGTACATTAAAATACTTTGTCTAAATTGTATATTAAAATATTTTGTATAAATACTATTTAAAAAGGCAAGACAAAAAAAGATTTGTAGCAAAAACTCATAAATTGAAAACACATTGATGAAATATGATAAGGATAGCAGTGCGTTTACAGTAATTTTATTCCGTTAATGTACAATCAAAAAATCGATGAAAATAACAGAAGTATTAAAGTGACATTTATATAATTTTATTCTGACATGTACAAATAATTCTAATTCGATAACAGACTTAAAATGTAGACTTATAACGTATATGATCTTTTCTTGTTGAATCTTTATTCTACCTTTGGAATACGTTTCTAAATTTATTGATTGCCTCGTAAAACACCTATAGTTTTATTTGTGATAATCAAAATAATTTTTTTTATTGACAAAATATAAATATTCGCATTTAAAAAAAATTTTCTCAAAATATGATTGAGTTAAGACTGTACATTTTATTTAAATACTTATGCCATGTTTGTTTATAAATCAATTTAATAAATTATCAGAAATCGATATTTTATTTAAAAGAGGATACACACACTCTTACACTCTTACACACATACACATATATATTATATATAAAAAAGCGACTTTTTGCACCAACTTAATGTGATGATTTGATTAAATCCGCATAACAGTTATCAGTTTTGCTTCAAATTTCAAGCTATCAAAATATTAAATTACTTTTAATTAATAATTAAAATATTACTATCAATTAAACTATTTCTACAATTGTGTCACAATTATGCGATATATTTTATATAAAATGAGCCATTTTAATGTTTCCGTTTAAATACCTTTTTTCCTACGCCTTTCACAAAAAAATGTTTTGTACAAAAGTTTTGTAACTTTAAGAAAAATATAAGATGGCACATCTTAGTGCCATTGATTTGATTTTGCAGTTGAGTTATTTTGAACTCATCTTTATTTTTTTAAATGGAATACATAAATTGTTTTCTCGCAATATTTGGCGTAAAAGATTAAAAGAGTAGTATGGTCAAAATTTAATAGTTTGAGATATTTTATACTTTAATTTGACATAATTTTATATAAACTATGTAATATCTTAAAATATGTGATTATCTTATCATAATATTTTCATGTATAAAATAAAAGAGAATCAATTGATGCAAAAAATATGAAGTTGTTTTTAAGAAAAAATATGAATTTACAACGAGCAATTATATTAATTTTTTAAACAACTATGTTTTCTTTGCATCAATTGATTTTTTCCATTACATATAAAAATATTGAGAGAAACTAATCGGAAAGTAAATATTTTATGAGATATTTTATATAGTTTATGTAAAATTATGTTGAATTAAAGTAGAATATACTTCAAGGAACCGATTTATGTGAAAGATTATGGTGGTTTTATATAAAAACATGAAGATGACTTGAAATAACCTCATAATCTTCATCCAAGATCAAACCGGTGGCATCATCTTATGTCCCCTTCAAAGTTACAAAACTTTTGTACAAAATATTTTTTGTAAAAGACGCAGTAAAAGACATTTAGGTAAAAATATTAAAATGGCTTCCTCTGTTTAATGTCTAAACAAAATAAGTGCCTAAGAGAGATAAAGCAAAATTGATTAGTTTTCTTAAAAGTGTCTTCGAAATTTTAAAAATTTATAAATTGCTACAGTATGTTGTGTGTGTGTGTGTGTGTGTGTGTGTGTATGTAGAAAAAAAGAGAAAGAGTGAAAGGAAAGAAAGAAATAAAGAAGAGGTTCTATCTTTCTCTATAAAGCTAAATAAAAAAGAATATTTAAAATAAATTCTTACAATTAGTACTTATAAGTAATACTCGTTAGTGTACTTTTTCATGATCTCAGTGCGTATATAATTGCTACTTTCTATAAATCTACATTGCGTTTTTAATTTATAATCTGAAAATATTTATACATATACATTTTATTAAAATCACATAAATAAAGAAATTTTTGAAGTACATATATACAAGTTGCAAGTTGTGCCATTGAATGTTTAATACAATAATATAATGGAACAAGTGCACATTAATATCAAACATCGAAGGATTAAGATAATTTTATCGATCCATTCTCATAATAATGTTCCAAATCACTGTTTATATAAAATAATTCTTTTCTTCTTGCGTTTAGGGTGTTATTTTTTTATAGTGGATTTTAATGGTGCTGTAATTAAAATCGCATTCTCTCTTAATGTAATTTGATTTTTTATAAAATAGTTTTTTAATCCATTAGTTATAATAATAATTATAATTAAATCATTATTAAATATATATAAGTAATTTGTACATGATGTTTGTGATAGGTTTATTCGCAAAATAGTGCATTTAAACATTTGATTAAATTATTAAAATAACTATTATTGAAATTACTGAAATAATTTCGATTAGCTATTTTGATAAATTATTTTGTAATGAAACTTTTACCACACCTTTCCTGCCATTCTGACCTAGAATCTAAAAGGTAGGCGCGGCGACCCTAAATGATTCTTTTTGGAATATAGAGATTGTCTATAAGAGATTGCAATATAACGAAGAGAATAATGAAAGATTAGGCTGCTACAAGTTAAACGATTAAAAAGTCAAGAACCTAATGTTTTATACTAAAGTAATTATTAATTTATACCTAAAACTTTTTTTTCTTAATTGTAAAGCACATTTACAGACTGGAGAATGAAAAATCAAAATTATTTTGCTGTAATAAACAAATTATTATTTAGTGGTGTTATAACATAAACATACACATACACACACATATTGTCTTTTTAATAAAATTTTATATCTCAGCATTTTTTTTCCTTATTAATTCTCTCAGCGTTCATGTGTTAACGCGCGGAATACGCACTGTATCGCGATCTCATTGCCAAATATGGCTAGCCGCGGTATTCTTAGCACTGCTCGAACACGAACGATACTCGACGGAGTCACCCGACGAGCATACCTCTTGTCATCTTCGTCTTCCTATACATTTTTGTTTTTTTCGTCTTTTTTTTCTTGCTATCATTATTATTCTCGTCGTTGTTATTGTCGTCATTGTCATTATTTCGATTTTTTTATATAAAAAATTTAATAAAAAAAAGATAAAATTATACATATATGTATGAGTAAATTCTACACACACACACACACATACACACACACACACACACACACACACACACACACACACATACACACACAAACAAACAAACAAACATGTGTACACATGTACATGTAGTATAAAATTAAATTAAATTAAACATAAAAAAGTTTGCGCATTAATAACCGTACCTCAGCTCTTATTTGCCAATTTGTTCATCTTGTATCGTTATTACTGTAGCCTATTTTTGTTATTAAAGAGAGTTTTATGAAGAATAATTATAAAAAAAGTTATTATAACTATAATAGCTACTAGTTAATAAGCAAGAGAATATATTCCAGCTGGTTTATTACAACGACATTAGCTCTTTAGCGGTAATTAGACCATATTAATTGATCATAAAGAGCAGCCAACGAGATTATTAAAGTTAATAATAGTAGTCGATTCATAGCTTGTAAGACAGTTTATATGCAAGTTTTTTACAAATATAATTTTTTTTTTTATTATGATTGCATTCGACGAATTGTGAAAGTTCATATGGAAAATCAGGATGTTTACTTTCTGCAAAAAAGATTTCTCTTATATCTGAAAAAATTCGGGAATTCTCATGGAATGTTATGGGAACTCAAGAAATGGGAACTTAAAAAAATTCTTTTTGTGATAATTTTTAAACCCATATATTTAAAATAATTGATAATCCACTGATAAGCTGAGAATTAATATAATAAAAATTAATTTATGTAATAAAATATATCTGTTTATATAATTAATGTTTTAACAACATACATGTTCTTTATTATACATAAGAAATGAAGTAGTTATGCAAGCTATTTATCTTACAAAAACTATTCAGTTTTTTTACGTTTACAAATCTAGCGTTTGAAACTTAAATGGCTTTGTTTTTTTTTTGCATGAGAAAAAAGCATTAGAAAACGCATACAATAAAACATTATTATTTTAAAGTTACATAAAAAATTCTTTTTCTTTTTATCTGAAATTGACAACAATATTATCTGGAAGATCAAGAAATTTTAGGTAATTTTTTTTTACGAATAGATATCCTGAAAATGCTCGGATAAAGTGCCGAAAAGCATAAACCTTTGATTGCGCTAAAATTTTAACCAAAGTTTGTCCTTGACTTGAGAATAAAGCACTTCAAAGAATTTTTGTCGATAGGCCCCGTTTGCCCTCCACTCTTTTTCAAAATTTCAAACATTTTTACTAGATATCTCCAAAAATATTGATTTTAGAAAAAAAAGTTTTAAACAAAAAAATGAAACTCTTAAAAAACTGCAAAAGAGATTACATTTTATGTAAACACATTATTTTGGGTGTGATAAAATAATAATTTTAATATAGTGTTAATACAATGTATCGAACCTGATTTATAGAGAAATATATTAATAGATGTACTTCAGTTGTAGGTTCCCAAATCAGTTTTTTTGTATAAACCCATGTGAAACCTCATTTTGTTTTAAAAAATATATGCGCGAAAGTAGTGTGTTTTTTGCCCCTCCCTAGGGAAAAGGGCGGAGAAAGGCTTCACTATCAAAAAACTAGGCACATAAGTTTTGAAAGAACCTTGCTTTGCATGAAAAGTTGTAAATCCATATGGAAATTTACTTTGCATTAAAAAACGTATGCGTATGGAGGCAGCATATTAACACGAAAGCGTTAAAATTATTTTATTACATAATATCCAAAATAATGGGTTTATGTAAAAAATGCACATAACCTTTTTTGTAGAGCTTTTTAAAAACTTCATTTTTTGTCTGAAACTTTTTACTCTAAGATCAATATTTTCGGAGATATACAGTAAAAATGTTTGAAATTTTGAGGGAAATAAGGGATAAACGAAGTAGGCCAAAATCCTTTAAGGTGCTTGTTATTTAAATTAAGGATAAGATTTGATTAAAATTTCAGCATAATCGGAGGTTTATACTTTTCGAAACTTTAGTCAAATGTTCTTGAGTATTGGGCAACGCTCATGTAACTAGAATAAAAATGTGAAAAGTAAAAAATTTCTTTGTCTTGATTAGTCAATCATTGAAATGGCGAAATTTTTCATTTTTTATGTTTTTGCTTTAAACAAAAAATTACATCATCATTGTCTTGAAGAATTTATAGCTCAATTTGTGAAAATTGACAATTTATGGTTTTTTGAATAAGAATTTTCATAATCACAAGGAATTATAATATATATCTATTAAAGCATATTAAAGATAGATAGTTAATATCATCAATGTTCTTCTGATATCAATATTATATGTTTAATATTATAAAAAGTATAAATTAATATCAGTTTTTGTACTTAGCGTGAATCATATTTGTATTTCGTATTTTATTATACTTCAAATTATTTATATAACAATATGAAGTAATTAAGATAAAATTAGCATTCAATTATAAAATATTCAGTTGTATTAACATTAGTTGATAGCAAATTGTTAGCATTTATTTGTATCATTCTTGTTTCATGTGTATTTCAAGTTTGAAACTACAGTATTTTTCAATTGCAAAAATTTTTCAAGAGAATAATTCTACTGCTTTTAAAATAAAATGGCTAATAACGTATAAAAAAATTATTCGTATTCATTTATGCTACTTTTTATTGTTACACTTTACAAGATTCGAAATGGCAATTATTCTGTAGACGAATTTATATAAATTGAAAAGTGTTGTATTTATTTCTTTAAGATAAAAACAAATCGAAAAGAAATATGAACAATTCTTTTCCTATTCCAATTAACTATTTATATTGTGATATGTTAAAGAAAAGTAACTGATTTATTTTCTTTAAAAATTTTCGAAAAATAAGAAATGCTATTTGAAAATTAAAAAACATCAAAATTTTTGAGATACAAATAAAAGCATGAAATACAAATAAAATTCTTTATTAATTAATTGATTTTTTGATATTAATTGAAATTGAATATTGAAGTTTGGAGTTATTTTTCTAATTATTTTTTAATTAGTTTGTATATGTGTATTGTGTATTGTGTATGAAATCAAAATAGGCTATAAAAAAATAATGGACTATAAAAATAAATACACACAAAATACAAATATCAATATATTAATAATTTTTATTTTTTTATGAAATCAGGCATAAAAATCACATTGATATAAAAGTAATAATAAAGATATATACTGATAATTTTTTAATGTACCTCAATAACTATATCTCAATAATATGTACAGTTTCTCGAAATTTGTGACTATTTTATGGAAACTCTCAGAAAGTCATAAATTAATTCTCACAATTTGAGCCAATTTTATTGAGAGAGTTTTATATAAATTATTTTTTCGTTATATCGAAGAATATTAACGATATGTATCTGCTAATCTTATACATTATTATAATTAAATTAATTGACCTAAATTGACCTAAATTTATATAAAAAGTATAATAAAAATACAAAATATGATAATAATATCACAATAAAAATATAATTTATATCTAGATTGTTCATAAAAAAGATTTAACTTAATTCATAGAAAATAATTCATTGAAAATATGTTAAATTAATGTTATTATATTAATTGTATAAACGGCACGATTACTACAACTTCCTGAGTCGTTTCTGAAGGCATTTTTGATGAGGAACACGAAAAAAAATAGTAAAAAAATTTTGACTAATAGTTTCCGAGATATGCAATTTTAATGTTTCACAGTTTTAATGCATTTTCTGTTATAAAATAAGCAAAAATAAAAATTGTTTACGTTGCATTTGTGTAAAGCAGATGTGAAATAAATGTCTGTTTACATTTTCAAGGACAAAATTTCTTGGGCTTTTTCACTTTCCACACAAATCGAGGTTCAACTCAAATCTTTGTATTAATAAGTGTTGTTTATATAATTTTTTGGTAAATATAAAGTGGAAAGTTATATGAAACCAATGTGGAACTTTATTTCGCATTAAAAAATATATGCGTGGAGGCAGTATGTTTCGCCCTTCTTACGGAGAGGGGGGAAGGCTCCACTATCAAAAAATTAGACACATAGGTTGAACCTCATTTTGCGTAAAATTTGTAAACCCTTTGTAAATTTGTAAAATTTGTGGAACCTCATTTCGCATTAAAAAGTATATGTGTGGAGGCAATATGTTTCGCCCCTCTATGGGAGGGCTTCACTATTAAAAAATTGGACACATAGGTTTGCGTTGAACTTTGCTTTGCGTGGAAAGTGGAAAAACCCAAGGAATTTTATCTCTGGAAATGTAAACAAACATTTTTTTGACGCTTTACACAAATACGACGTAAACAAACTTTATTTTTCTTTATTTTATAAGAAAAATTTTATAAGAAAATGCATTAAAACTGTGAAACTTTAAAATCGCATATCTCGGACTATTGGTCAAAAATTTTTTTTACCGTGTTCCTCGTCAAAAATACTTTTAGAAATGATCTTTCGAATAGAGGGCCATAGTTATCGTAATGGCCCCATAAACATTATTAAACATTAAGTAAATGTTCGGATTAATTTATACCTCACAGATTGTTTTCATTTTTACGTATATTTTGAAAGACACCTCTTCTAAGTAATACCCACTTTGAATTTTGTGGCACTCTCTTCTGGTTCCAGAGATATGTAATTTTAAAGTTTCACAGTTTTAATATTTTTTCTGTTATAAAATAAAAAAGAAAATAAAGTTTGTTTATGTTATATTTGTGTTATTACATTAAAAAATTATAATTTTAAAATTTTCATTTAAGAACATGAAACTCATAATAGTCATAATAGTCATCGTAATATCGAAGACTCTTAACATCATATGTCATAAGATTTGATTCGTTTCTTTGAGATCTATCGAGTTGTTATTTTTGTAGGAGATTCCTATTTGAAAAAATTATCTCACTCTCTTCATCTTTCAGAGCGGTTTTTGTCAAACTGCATGATTGGGCTGTAATGAAATTAGCTTAATTCGAACGACCTTATTAATTTTTTCGTTTTCTTCGGTTAAGACATTATATTTTATATTATCTGATAGATTAATTCGAACATCCTGTATTTAATTTCTTGTATTAGCAATATTTTTAGAATATACATATATTTTGTAACAATTTTTAAATCTCACTGTTGGCACTCGGTCCCCCTCCCCCCCCGCCGGTAGACAGGGTGGACCTTGCTTTACAATGTAGCATGTACTTTGTACATGTAAGTTGTAAAGTGAGGTCCACCCTGTCTACCGGTGGGAAGGGTGTGGGAGGGGGGCCAAAGGCACCCCCTTGCATCCTCCCTTATGTGTACGTGTGTGTGCGCGCGCATGCTTGTTGTCCATGCATGTACTTTGGTATTTCAAACTTTTTTTGTTAATAACTGTTTAATAAGCAACGGGCGACGATTAAATTAGAAAGAAAGGTTACTCAGAATTATGTCCTTGACAACGTATATCAAGATCATTGAAATCAGTGAGGTCGCCCTTAATCTTAAGTTTTACCCAATCTCTTCCGCCACTCTTATTGCATCAGTTTTTTTTATTGTTCAAGGCAAATATAAACCAACAAACATTTTAATTAGTTTTTCCGTGACCAGTTCTTGATAGAGAGTTTTCTCATAGTTTCAATAGTTTTGCTTAGTTTTCATTAGTTCCAGCTTTAAAATAAATAAAAATAATTCTTAATTTTGTCGTTAGCAGCTTGTTTTCTTAAATTATGAGATGTTCCATTATTTCCTAACCGTTTTCAATATTTTTTTTTAATTTATTAGATGTCTCTCAACAGCGAGATTTAAAAAATATTATTTAAAAATTCTTAAAAATCGGAGTCATAATGTAAAAAATTGTGAATTCTTTTGAATACTATAGAATTCTGTAATTGTATATAACATTTCTCAAAAAGTGACTTGTCATGGAAAATTAGTATTTCACATTTTTTGGGTATCAATTTTTAAATTAAGGTAATAGAATTATTTGTAAAATTTATCAAGAATTGTAAAATTATTGCAGATGTAAATATAATTGATAGAATTTTCATATTGTGAAAAAGTTATGCTAACTTTATAAAGAATAGCCCTTCTTTAAATTTGCTCAGGATCATATTATTTGATGGCATATTAAATTTCTTGGCTCTGTTTTCAAATATATGTATTTGTGTGTATTACTTTTTCTAAAACATTTCTAATGTTATATAAAATATTTTTTCAGCTACCTTAAAGTGAATTTTCATTATTTCATGATTTATTATTTATATTATTGGTGAAGAATCAAATTGTTACTTATATCAAGTGAATCGTAAGAAATAATTTTAATTTGAAATTTATTGTTAGTCTAATTTTTTTTTCAATATGATAATCAAATTTATATTACAATATGTCTATGATATTGAACAATTCGTGCGTACATATGGAGAAGTGGAGATTGTGAAAAAATATAGTAGTGAGACTATTGTTCATTACAATTACAATGCAGAGTTTGTAGCAAATAACAAGTAACACAGTTAAACCTACTAAAATTCATTAAAACATTATATATAATCTAGCGCAATTTCTTGAAATTTTAAATATGTATCGATCTGTAAAAATCGATTTGTAAAAAATAATAATTAGTAAAATTTAAGAAAATTTAATTGTACAGGTTAGTTTTGCGCAACATTATTTAAAGACAAATAATTATATTATTACAATTTAAATTTGTCTATATCTTGAATTTTAAATAACAAGTCTGTAGTTCATATATGCACGAAAATATATGTAGTATTACTAGGCTTTATCCATTAGTATCTAGATATTTTTCATGATTTCACATTTTAAAGTTTTGTTGAAATATATGAAGTAAGTAACAATTAGTATCCAACATAGATAGTCAAATCTGTCAAGAGTATTTATCAACAAATATATGCTATATATTATTAATTATGAGTATGTTATATGGCAACGTTAATCTGATTTAATAACAATCGTTAAAGTTATAACTCCTTAAAAGTGACGTTCTTTTACACATAAGGATTTATTTCATAAGTTTCCTCTTAATATCTTGGTAAAGTGAATCATAATTTATAGCATTGTTATCAATTTAAAGCAATACAAATTAAAATCTAATGCGAGCATAATTAATGCATAGAATCAAACTACTACTATAACATATTGCTAAACTTAAGAATTAATTAAATAAATAATGACAATCACTTTTACTTTCACTTATTGGCAATTTTTATATATTAATTCGTACTCAGCTCCGCAAAGTCTATCAGATCAATTATCTAATTGTTTGGTGGTCGTTTGATACTGATTGATAACCTAATTAAAACATATGGTGATCAATTATTTATTTTTAAATTAAATAATTAGAATTTTTGTGCAAAGTTAACCGGATTTTTTATTTTTGGTCTAATCGATTAAATAAAGATTTGAGCAGAATTGTTAAGTAGTCACGAATGTTTTATTTATAACGTTAAATAATGGAAATGACTAACTATAAAGTTAACCGGACCAATATATATATTCTACCAACCAATTTGTTCAAATTGATCTTAATTGAAAGAAAATTGTGTCATGGTGATTGATGATTTAATTACAACATTTGGTAATTAATTATTAGACGATAACAAAATCCATGATTACGAAATCATGTGCGCTGACTTTGCTATATATGGTTTTATAACACATAATAGTCTAATAATTAACTATAAACCGTATTTAGACTATTAATTAGACTATCAATCGACTATCTGTAATTAGACTACCAAACGATTGTTTTTCAATTTTAGACTTGAATTTAAACAAAATTGATTGGTATATTTTATATATATATATATATATATATATATATAAAATATACCAATCAATTTTGTTATTATATATATA
>JBCEZV010000072.1:11740291-11757975 GCA_039654365.1 Cataglyphis livida | reverse complement strand
TATATATTATATTAGAAAAAGAGGCCGCATAATTATAGAATCACTAAAATTCGTCTATTTACATTACTTTGATTTTGCGGTCGATAATCAAGATGATGAATAAACTCCGCATTTATTTTGCAATGTTTGCAAGGCCATTTTGCATAGATGAAGAGAAAGTTTATTTTCCTTATAGTATACCAATGCTTTGGAAAGAGTCTGCAAATCATGATAAAAATTGCTATTTTTGTTAAGCAAAAATTGCTGGAATTGATGAAAGAACATTCCGTGCAATATGCCGATGTTTTATCAGCAATAAAGTCAGTCCTTTGTTTAAACGATCAGCCAGTATTTTATCCTGGTGATATGAGTAGTATTGAATCAGAATTCTCCTCTAATGAAGCAGCTGGGAATAATGGCAGTGAATTCATGATCGAAACAAATAGTTATTTAGTGCCTCAACCAGAGTTAAATGATTTAATTCGAGATTTGCATTTATCAAAATAAAAATAGAGATTTTGGCATCACGTTTACAGCAACGGAAACATCTTGCAGATGGGAACAAAATGATCATTTATAGAAACAGAAGCAAACCATTTGCAATTTAAGAAAAAGTACAATTTGTTTTTGCACTAATGTTAGAGGTCTATTTAAACCAAATGAACCAGTACGATGCAAACGAATGGCGTTTGTTCATCGACAGTAGCAAATATAGTTTAAAGATCATTCTTCTCCATATTGGAAATGGAAAGCCATCTATTTCAATTGATCATGCTGTAAAGATAAAAGAAACGTATGCTTTGATGAATTAAATATTTAAATTTATCAAATATGAATAGTACAAATTGAAAGTAAGCGGCGATCTTAAGGTGATTTCGGTTTATTAATTAGTTTGTAAAGTGATTTCACAACTAAATATTGTTGTTTTTTATGTCTAGGAGACAGCCGTGCGCAATCTCTCTCATATACAAAAGAAAACTTTGGCCTGATAGAGAGTGCTATTCACCGGACAAAGAAAATGTTAAGAATGTATCGTTGATCAATCCAAAAAAGTTTTTCTTCCCACCACTTCATATTAAACTTGGCCTAATGAAAAATTTTGTAAAAGCCTTAGATATAAATAATGCTGTGTTTAAATATTTGGTGACCGCGTTTCCACAAATTTCTTATGGAAAAATTAAGGAGAGCATATTTGTGGATCCTCAAATTAGAAAATTGCTTTATGACAAAAAGTCTGTAAAATGTTTATCACCAAAAGAACCTACAGCATGATAATCATTTCAACGTGTTGTCCATAGTTTATTGGGAAACAAAAAAAGCGCCAACTAAAAAGGAAATTATTCAGGAATTATTAAAAAACTATCACGAAATAGGTGCACATATGTCGTTAAAAATTCATTTTTTACATTCACATTTTGATTCTTTTCCGGATAACTTGAGTGCGACAATTGATGAGCAAGGTGAATGTTTCCATTAGGATTTAATGACAATTGAGAAACGTTATCAAGGATATTTGGACGAAAACATGCTAGGCGATTATTGCTGTACGTTAAGACGCGAAACTGATCATAAGTCCTAAATAAAAAACCATAATTTAATGCTCAACATTTCTAATTTGTTTACTAAATTCAATCAAAAATTTACTATATCGTAAAAATGACTTTTTTAATATTTTGAAAACCAGATCCGATAGAATTTTTTTGGTGGCAGATTCGTGTTCAGCGTTTAAAATTACTCTAGAAACAGTCTTCAAATGTTCTGGCACAAAACCTTGTAAACTAGTGCAATAAACATAAAATTTTTTTAGTGGTATTGGATGGGGGAGATGAAACTCTCTATCAACAAAATTAATAATAGCTAATAATCCTCTTTTATGACAAAAAAGAAATTGTGAATGAAAATTTAAGTATCTTCCCGAAAAAAATCGCTTATGTTAATCAGCTTATGTCAATCAAAAATGAGATGTTTCTTGTAAGATAATATTCAATAAAGTAAGGCAGTTGTTAAACTCTATTTTCAATGTAAATTTTATCTTTAAATGCAAAGAATTAAATATGTATATTCAAGATTGAAACAAAAGAAAATGCAGGAATAGATAGCGTTATATATACATGGGCCATTTCAAAAGTAATGCGCATTGTAGTAACGCCGCGGATTAGATGATGCAATCTTAATGAAATTTTTGGATAGATGTGTGGAGAACTTATGTGTGAAGGAAGCAATATGTATTCTAAAAAAACTTCTATAATGCGTATCATTATGAATTAACAAGTATTAGAAATGGCCTCTGCAAATTCTTCAGATTGTGACACATGAATATCAATAATCATAGATAGAATATCAATAATCAAGATTAAAGCTTTA
Organism: Cataglyphis livida; assembly: GCA_039654365.1. Taxonomy (NCBI): domain Eukaryota; kingdom Metazoa; phylum Arthropoda; class Insecta; order Hymenoptera; family Formicidae; genus Cataglyphis; species Cataglyphis livida. Next base: position 11,755,632 of record JBCEZV010000072.1, on the reverse strand, counting down.
GCCAAAAATCCAACAAACGTTTATAGTGCTGAAGTTTTAATGTTCAGACAGTACTCCATATTTAGACAAACAATTTGCAGAAAAAAAAATTTGGCCCAATGTACAAGTTAATCTTGTTGTTATAATATCTAAAGGCGTCTGCAAAAGCTATTTCTAATACTTGTTAATTCATAATGACACACACTATGGAAGTTTTCTAAACTAGGTATTGCTTCCTTAAGTTTTCCATTATCACTGTCGAAAAATTTCGTTGAGATTGCATCATCCAGTATGCAGCGTTACTACAATATGTATATTACTTATGAAATGGCTCATGTATCTCACATAAAAAAATTAAGTAATTGGTAGTATTGAGATAGCGTTTGATTAAGATCTTGCAAAACGACATCCGCAATAATAGAAAAAAAGATGAACTCATGTACTGAAAGTCTGTTTGTAAATTTTACATTGAAAGTATAAATCTTTACATTGAAAGTGTAAACGGTGAAGTTCAAAATCATACTCAGAGCAATCATAAACTTCTCCAAAGAAATTTTTGTGTTGGATCCAATCAAATTTCATTTTCTAATAACATCCATAATTAGATTCAAAGGAACATAGCATTGATAGAAAGAGAAACCATGTCAAAAGAGATAAGTATATAATATTCTTATAAAACAATATCGGGAAACTTCTCGATGAAATGAAAGTTGTTTGAAAACATAATTTCGGCAGAATGCTTTTATGTATGATATTGTGTAAACATGCAGCTAATTAATATAAAAAGAACTATTAATGGAAGAGATGATGATCCTAAATGGATGGTTTCCCAGTAAACAAAATGTGTACAATATGCCAGCAGATTGGCAACAGATTCCCTCAATTCTTGCTGGCAATTTGGCATCTATTATGTCCGCATTAGGCTTATGATTTGCCAATAGAGCCTGCTTATAGAATCTGATAAATCAAATTGGCAGCAGAAACCGAGTACGAGCTGCTAACATGACTTGACGTCAAATTAGCGGCAGAAACCAAGCACCTGCGTGCCCGCAATCTGATGGCAGATTAGTAGCAGAAACCAAGCAGAATCTGTAGCTTTTGGCTATATAAAATAGTGCATTTAAATATATTTAAAGGTTTCAATCGTAAAATGACAGTAAATTTTGATTACAAAATAATCAATTAGATGTTCTAATGAGCATATGCTTATGACTAGAAATTGAATAGAAAGAGAATTGTGCGCCACATAGCAATAAGCGAATAAACTATACTATTTTAATAAATTGAAAAATACAAATTCTGTTTGTTTTCTGCTAATTTGTCAGCATATTGCGTGTGGACAAATCTTGCTCAATTTCTGTCTATAATTTAATCTCAAGTCATGTTAGCAGATCCTGCTAAATTTTTACTACCATTCTGCCATCAGATTACATTCATGCAGATTTCAAGCAAATGTGCTCGGCTTCTACTATTAATCTGCTATCAGATTGCGCACAGGCAGATGTTACTCAGTTTCTGCTGCCAATCTGATGTCAAGTCATGTTAACAGATTCTGCTATCAGATTCTGCGAGCAGGCTCTGTTTAGTTTTTGGCACCAATGTGTCGATTTAATCTGTAATAACAACTTTTGTATCAAATTTATATCCTTTTTGCTAATAACAACTGATAGTAGACATTTGGCATAATCTGCTGTCGACAGACTTAGCTATCTGAGTTTATTTGTGGATCTTAAGCAACTCATTAGCTCTTGGTAATAACAGAACGCTAGAATATAAAAATCTATAAATTTAAACAGAAATAAAATCACGATCTCTTTACCTTTAACTAATTGTAAATCAGAAATAATTATATTGATAGAATTCTTCTGAATAATCATATGTTCTTATTGTTAGGTAACTCTTGCATTTTTATAATATAAGAAGATTTATCCTTAGCAATCGTGATGTTACCTGTTGAAATAATGAAAAAGAAACATTAAATTTTAGTATTATTTGTATCTAGTGTTAATTTTGAAATTCCCACTGTTTTCAGTTTTTAGTTTTATTCTCCATAGAGAGCACGTTTTGTTCTTTTTCGCTCACTGATTTTCTTTTTCTTCCGGTAGTAACTATTGGCCTCTCCACTTGTGTTAAACAGTTTCTCTGAATAAATTGACCTTGTGTACTAAAATCATACTCATTCAGTTATTCTCAACATTGCTCATTCAACATTTATAGGTCCAGGCTCGTTGAGAAATAAATATTTTAAAAAATCAATATTTATTGTGATCAAATTTCAACTTACAATTTCGGTCGGCGTGCAAAGTGAAATAGTGAAAATGAAAACTGAGATCGCTTGTATAATTAAACTAAAAGGAATTGAAAATTGGGCCTAGAAGTTTCAAGTGTGCGTCACATTGAACTCGAACGGTTCCTTGGATGCAATTACATCCACAATTAGATCCACTTCCTGATCGAGACCAGGATGCACGATTCTGCATATAATCAGGTCGCAGTGTGGACAAAGAAAGACAATACAGCTGAAAGAATTGTTGCCACATCTGTAGAAGAAAAACCGTTGCTGCATATAATTAATTGTGATTCGACAAAGGCTATGTGGGACAAGTTAGTATCAGTTTACGAATAAAAGTCAGAAACTAGTGTGCACATGCTACTTTAGCAATGATATAATCTTCAAAAAGTTTCGTCAGACGATATCGCCACTCACGTGACTCGGCTAAAGAATCTTGTACACCGTCTATAAAACCTTAGTGAGAAAATTCCAGAGCAAATAATTGTAACAAAAATCTTAATGACTTATATAATCTTAATGACTTATACTTATATGACTTATATAATCTTAATGACTTATACTTTACTTTTATCGTACAAACATTTTATTAGTGCATGGGAATTCACACATGCTAACGAGGGGACACTCACAAATTTGATATCCAGACTCACTATAGAAAAAACAAGGATTGGACAAAGTGAAAAATTTCAAAGCGCAGCATTTGCATTTGTTAGCAGACCTGTAAAAAATTCTGGAAGTCTGAAAAAAACAGGTACGCGTCACTACTGTCACAAAGCTGGCCACTGGATACGAGATTGCAGAAAGCGAAAAGCAGCAAGTGTGAAACAAAATTCAGATAAAGGAGAAGCTCTCGTTGGAGAAGTTCTGTCAACGATACAAGATAACGAAACAGTCAATGGTGAATGATACATGGATTCAGATGCTACGGATCATATGTTTAGTCAACGTGCAAGATTTACCACATATAATGAGTTTAAAGAAGAAATGTCAATGCCCATTGAAGATGGAAAGCTTATCCCTGCAGTTGGATTTGGTGAAATCAACATTTTAGTTTTCGAAAGAATGGAAGAAAAAACACCTTAGAAATGTATATTCCAAATTTAACCTATAACCTTTTTTCACTTGGCGTAGCTTGACAAAGACATCATATACCAATCAGACAACAGAGTCTGCAAACTAATAAAGGTGAAACTACTAAAGAATAAAAGTATCGTTGCAGTGGGAGAGAGAAAAGATAAGTTGTTTCAGATGAAATTTATCAAAAATAAGAATGAATTTCAAGCAAATGTTGCCACGCATAATTCTCTCCTTGACACAAACGATTGGCGCATCAAAATGTCGTTCAAATAAAGAAAATATTAAATAAATCAAAATCAGTTTTTCAGAATCAAGATTTTTGATGTGATGATTGCATTTTAGGCAAAATGCACCGGTTATCGTTTCCAAGAAGTGATTCCAAATCCGTACGACTGGGTGAGTTTGTATATGTAGATCTCTGTGGCCCCATGCAAGTTAATTTTTTGGGAGAAGCACGATACCTTCTATTGCTAAAGGATGACTACAGTCATTGGAGAACAGTATATTTCATCAAGCAAAAAATTGAAACAACTCAATGTTTTAAAGGTTTTTTTTGGAAAAAACAAATAAACATCTAGATAGAGAAATTGAATACTTACAGATAGATAATGGACTTGAGTTCGTAAATCAAGAAATCGACGATAACGCATCATTTCGGCATTATATATATCAAAAGACGGTATACTCCCGAACAAAACGGAGCTATTGAATGTGAGAATCGAACTGTAATTGAACTGGCAAGGACACTACTTTATACAAGCGAACTGCTTATTAAGATGTTGGCTGAAGCAGTCAACATATGCTGTATACACATTCGGACTGGAACATATAGCAGTAAAGATGTGTCACTAGGTGAGCTATGACTAAAAAAGAAATCTAACAAATTTATCGGAGTGGAAGTTTATGTACATATTCCAAAGGAAAGGAAACACAAATGGGATGTAAAAGTTGAAATAGGAAATTTTGTAGGCTAAGATGAAAATACGAAAGATTATCGTGTTTGGCTTTCTGAGAAAGATCATAAAAATATATAAAGACATTATATTTACTAGAAAACAAGATAAATATAATTCAATTGAAAAACCGAGCCTGGATGAACCTGCAGAGATAAGTTTCAATTATCATGCCAATGATAATACAATGGATTCAGATAAGGAAGAACGTAGACATTCAACGCTACAAAATTCTCTACAAGCTACTGATGAAAACAACGACGGGATGGAAGATGATTTACATACAGCTAAGAAGAAAGAGATTAGAAATGATGAACAAAATTTACAAAACCGATTAAGAAATTGTAGATGAATCAAACCATCAATCAGAAATCGTGATGCATGTATATCCATTATGATTTGTGAGGAACCCGAGCCATATGAGGAAGCAATCACAAGTGGCGAGATAAATGGAAGAAAACCATGGATAAGAAAATCGATTTCCTAAGAAGAAACAAAATTTGGACACTATTGAATCCACCTCAAAACCAACAAGTTATTGACAATCGTTGAATATATAAAATCAAACAAGGGTGTGATGGTAGTGCAAAGCGTTTTATAGCGTTTTATAGCAAGACTTGTAGAAGTTTCAAACAAAAAGCTGGTGTCGATTATCATGAAAAATTTTGTGCAGTAACAAGATTTTACTTAATCAGAATAATTTTATCTATTGCAGCTTCCAAGAGTATGCATTTCCAACAATTTGAAGTAAAGACCGTCTTTCTGTACGGAGAGATTGACGAAACAATTTATATGCATTAACCAAAAGGATGCAGATGGCACCGAGCAAGTTTACAAATTGAATCGCAGTTTGTATGACCTGAAACAAGCATTCAGATGCTGGAATCGTCGCTTCACAAAAGCGCTGAGTAAATTTGAGTTTCATCCAACAAACACAGACCAATGTGTGTTCACTAACAAGGATGCAAATAAGCTGATCCTGACTATGAACATAGATGATGGAACATAGATGATGTTGCTGTAAATCAAGACACGAACTCAATCAACTCTATAAATCAACTCTTAACTCAACTCTTAAATGAATTACGTAAAGAATTTGACATTACTTCAGGTAATAGGCACATACTTGGCTTGCAGATAGAACAATTGGTTGATGGCTCAATTTTTACATCAAGAAAATTATGCCAGGAAGGTCTTACATCGATTCAAAATGAAAGACATCAACGCAGTTGCAGTTCCGGCTGATCAGCACTTCAAATATGTGCAGATGTGCATAAGAATGGACATCAAGAAGCCTCAAATATTATCGTATCGCCAAGTTGTAGGTAGCTTTATCTACCTATCTATAAGTACATGATCTGATATCACTTTTTCTGTGAACAGCGCTAGTCAGTACCTCGAAAATCCAGTGAAAATATACTGGAACGCATGCAAAAGAATCCTCAAGTATCTAAAAGGGACTGTAGATCATGGACTCTATCTTCTTGCAAAACAATTAAATCATTCAGGCATTCAGTGATGCAGCTTATGTCGGAGATGTTGGAAGAAGAAGATCTACAACAGGCCTTGTGATGAATCTCGGCGACTCTACAATTGCCTAGAGTTCATCAAAAGGTGGTGACATTATCTACTACCGAAGCTGAATATGTGGCAGCAAGTCATACAATCAAGGAAATTATATGGATAAAGAGCTTACTTACTGATCTTGCTCTATTTAACAACCTGAAGACCACCCTCAACATCGATAATATGAGTCCAATAAAATTCATTAAAAATCCAGAGTTCCATCAAAAGAGTAAGCACATTGATGTGCGTTATTACTTTATTCGAGAAAAATATAAAGAAAACAAATTTTTCTTGGAACACGTTACATCAAAAGATCAGGCTGACTTATTAACAAAACTCTTACCGAAGATGACACTTGAGATGCAGAAGAAGATGCTAAACATCAAAAGTACCAAAGAAATCCAGTCAAATATTAAAAGCCTCTAATTGCAAAAGATATTGTATAATATTCAATTCAGATTAATTTTAAGGGGAGTGTTATAATACTAAAAAAGAAACATTAAGTTCATGTTATATTTAGTTTAAAAAAAAAGTTTTTTTTAGTGGGAGTGTTGAAATAATAAAAAAAAAACACTAAATTTTAGTATTATTTGTATCTAGGATTAATTTTGAAATTCCTACTGTTTTTAGTTTTATACTCCATAGATGGCGTCAATTTTTGTTCTTTTTTGCCCACTGATTTTTTTTCTCTTTCGATGCTAACTATTGGCCTCTCCGCGTGTGCTAAAAAGTTTCTCTGAATAAATCGACTTCGTACTAAAATCATACTCTACTTTATTTATTCCCAACATTGTTCATTCCACATTACCTTTTTCTGCACGTGTAAATGAGATGTTAGTATTGTTTTTAATACAATTTTTTGTGAAAACAAATGCGTGTAAATTCTCTTTGTCAGAGTTGTTTAAAATATTAAATAAAAGAAAAATATTAAATAAAATATTAAATTTACCGCGCTTTACAATTTTGGTTTTATATGTTCTATTTGGCTTGTTGATCTTACTTGTTTTCATATGTGTTAATGATAGCAGGAAATATTTTTAATTTTCCAAATAGTCGTCATTTGGTACTAAAAAAGGACTTTACTTGGAAATTTTTCCGAAAGTTTTGATATTTACCAGTTTTATAGATTTTGAGGTGTTCTTCTCAAATTTTCATTTTGCCATCTCGTATCTTTGCCGATCGCGCCGCCATATTGGAAAAATGGCGCTTAAAAATGATTTTTTGACAATATCTCCTTTCCGGTTCATTTTCCGATAAAAATAGTTATGTAATAAATTAAACTAGAAAAAATTTCCTATAATTTATGTCTATATAATTTTTTTTGTAAAATAAATAGTTTTGGCGTATGAATTCCGCAAAATTTATTCCAGTTCTATTGGATTTTGCACAGGAGACAAGATTAAGGAGTTTGAAGGTTTAAATTTTATAAGATTATTTATTATTTGAGAATTAAATATAGGAAACCATGATTGAGAAGTCCATAATATAATCACAATTCCTTTGGCTTGTTCTAAACGAATCTTACTCAATATTCTGTGTACTACTGAGAATGGCGCAAAGGCAAAGAAAAAATATTTCCTTTATGAAATCGCGAAAGCATTCATAGCAAACGCTTCTGAATCTTTATGCCAAGCACAAAAAATTTTACATTTTGTATTTGTCTTTGACGCACAGATCAATTTCCGGTTCTCCAAAATTTTGAATAATTTTGTTATACGCGAAATTATTAGTGCACACACTAAAATATTATTAGTGCATTAGTGGATTAGACCTACTGAGGATACTACAGAAAAAAAAACACGCCACATACTCTATCTTATGGTGGTGTAGAAGGGAGGCTTCGTTTGCCTACAACGTTTTGCCGATAGCTTCAATTGTCGACATTCCCGATTGCCTACAGAGCGATTGCCTACAAGCATTATTGCACACGTATAAAAATTAAAAATACGAACGTACGTTTGTACACATGTCATTATTGTGCACATACACATTGTACACATGACATTATTGTGCACATACACATTGTACACATGGCATTATTGAACACATAATATAAGAAATTCATATTAACGTTTTGTACACATAACTTTATTGCACACATACACATTGTACACATTTGTATGATGTTGGCCGACGACTAACACTTTTTTTAAATAATTATGTGTGAAATCAATTGTATTACAATGTAAAGCAAGGTCCCAACCTACCGGCGGGGTGTATGCGGGAGGAGGACCGAAGGCCTAAACATTGTCACGGCTAACAACCTGAAAAAGAAGAAAGATGATATTTACTAGATAGTCGCCAACTTAAATTAACCGAGAAAATACAAAAATCAATCATTGTTCACTTCTACAATATGTATTTATTTTCTGCACTCGCTCGGCAGCAAGTCTTGCTGCGAAACATTATTATTATGCGAATTTTGTACACGGCTTTGATTTTATGCCTATTATACCCTCCTTCTTAGTGAGTTGCATTTTTGTAAAACTATGAATTTACTTCTCAGTTCTCATTTTTCTATCACTGTTAAGTTTTCAGGCGGTTATCTGATTTCAATTTTTGTTTTCAAAAGTTTTGAATTAAATTTTGTAATAGGTAATGATTCTCGATTTAAGCTGGCTTATTTTTAGAATATCTATAGCAATAGCAACAGATATTTGACACTTTCTGATTTTTACCATTTATAATTTTTTTAATTTTTATTTATATATTATTAAAGACAATCAAGGACAGAAATATAGCGTTCATTATTAATTTTAATTATTTTTTTGCGATTCGCGACTTTTGTTATCATTATTTATATGAGAATATTTTTATGAAGGTTTTTATTTGCGAATTGTATGATTCTAGGAATATATTACATGATCATCCGCTCCTCAGGTCCATTCATTAATTTTTGTTTTATTTTATAGGAGCTATTTTTATTTTATTTTTTTTTAATTTTTGTAAAATTTTATTTTCAATTTTTACTGATTATCTAAAATTATAATATATAAAAAAATATATTATTTTGTTTTATTATTAATACCATTTTAAGTTGTTAGAATTCAAAGCTTTTTTTTAGAAACTTAGATTTTCTTAAATTTTATAACTTGTTTTTATTAGTGATATTTTATTGTTTTGTAAAAACAAAAATGTTTATGTATTACGCATATTTATTCAACAGACAAATTCAAATTGCAAATGTTTATCAACATTAAAATCTTATGTTTAACATCTCTATAAAAAAATTTTTATTTTTCTTATTATACATATAAAATATATTATTTTTAATAATTATACATAAAGTGGGCATTCTCATGGTTGACTTTGATATATATTATTCATGTCCAAGTAAATGATGCGTATTTACTTACGTGTCCAAAGGCTACTGTATCCAAAATTATTGTGTCCAAATGTATTGTGTCCAATTTAACTGTGTGCAAAATCTCCATTTGTAACGTGTTCATTTGCACCGTGTCCAATTATACGTGTCTAAGTGCACCGCTCTTTTTGTGTATAGTGTGATGAATTCTGAAAAATATTGTTTGCGATTTTTCAACAGTCTTTGTTTGCAAATATGATTTGTTGTAAATATGGTTGTAAATATGATTCCATTTCTAAGATGTTTGGATTAGGTTAGAATTTTTTTGGCTGGAAGTACAGGGCGAAAGGCGAAGCTCCTTCATCATTCATGCATTTAAATACATAAATACATAAATATACAACTAATATAAAATTCACGCTCAGAGAAGTTCAGATTATCACATTTAATACTTGTTTATATTGTTAATAACTTTTTTTACGTCGTTTATTAAAAAGTTATTAATAACTTAATTGTTAATAACTTTTTAATACAATAAACAACGACCGACGGTAAAATCTCTTGAATGTTATTCAGGGTTATGACTTTGACATGTCAAACTCATGTCAAACAATATGTCAAAATCATCTCTCAGGTAGCCCACTTTATGCATAATTATTTTAATTTTGTCTTAAAAAAATATGTGCATTTTTAATGTTTCATTTATTAATGATAAATAAAAATTAAAATAATTGTACTAATTATATTAACATGATTTATTATTATACAAATGCATAAATATTTATTTTAATATATAGTGTTTTATTTTAAAAATAAAACTCGATTTCAATATTTAGAAAACTAATTATAAGAGTTATTAAAAAAATATTTAACAAAAGGGTTTTACGGTTTTGAAGGCGATATAATATAATGATTTGAACATTTCATAGATAATATAATTGCATAGAATTAATTTTAGTTGTTTAAAAGTTATTTATTAAAAACACTTATTTTATAATTTATTCTCACAATCAGTGCTATATAGAATAAACAACATAAATAAATAAGGACAGAATATTCTATCCTGTTATGTGTGTGTATGTGTGCGCGCACGCAAAAATAAAAATAAAAGTTATTTTAAAGTTAATAGGTAAATTATTTCACAGAAGTTATTTAAAGTTAATATCATTTATTAAATATATGTAGAACTAAACTTAGTGATGAAAATATTGAACAGTTTGCTTCAGCATATTCTAGCAGTATGAGAAAAGACGATTTTTAGGAATTTTTTTGAAAAATGTTAAAAAATGATGATTTTTTGCTTTTTACATGTTTTTATTGATGTTTAAACGTTAAAATTTGTTAAACTTTAAAAAATTGGATATTTAATTGTTTTTGTCAATACTTTTGTGAGCAGCATTCAAAAATCGTAGATGTAAATAGAGCTTTATTTCTTTTACCATATGCCAAGCTAATAAGATACTTTCCTCCTTCGCGCATGTGTAGTCGTGCATTTTTTCCGACGATTGAGAAAATAATCTCTTGTATTTTATGTAGAAGATACCATGTTTAACAAAAATTGCGCAGGCACAAGAGAAGAAAATCTGTTATTTATGTTAGCACATCCGGTTCAAAGCCCAAAAGATGACACAAAGCTCTATATGTAATATATCTATGTCAAAAATGCACGGCTCGACGATATAACGTGCTGTTTTTTGTGAAATTCAAGTGAAAAATATCAGGCTGGTTTTATTTTGTAGAATGTTTTTGTGATACTGAATCTAATTTTATAAGAAAAGAATTGAAAAATAACAAAATAATGTTTTTTAAAATTAAATATTTTACAATTTAAAAAATTAAGGCTTTGAAATGAAAATCACAAATTTTAAATAATCACGGGCTAGTAAGAGCCAGATGCGCATAACAGTGCGTAAATTTCATAGATAAATATGTTTTCGATGAAATTGATTATATGCACAAGGCACAAAAATTACTTCCTATATTAAGTTTTAAATTAATCTCTGTTTGAAACTTATTATATTAACTCTTCTTTATCCCCTTGGAGAAACGAAAGTGAGAAAATATCGCAACGAAGATAAATCAGAAATCAGCGCATGTCTCTGATGCTTAGAATAACTAGCACAATTGATCAATCAGAATTCACTTTCCAATTGGCTATGTGCTATATAGACTATCAGATTTCGCTTTTTAAAATCCTGTGTACAAAATATAGACAATTCTGTTAAGCGAATAGTCTGACATTATGGAAAAGTTCAAGCCAATTATAAGAATAGTAAGAAAATTTAGACTAAAAGAGACACCTCTTGTAAAATAACTCAATAATCGTTATGAAAAAAAAAAGTGACATAAATTACTTGAACAATCGGCTGGGGGTAAATAAAAAGAGTATCACCAATGTTTAATTTGAATAATTGATCAAATAATACTTAATCAAATAATAGTAAATCGAGAAAGAATTTAAGAAAAAACAAATGCAAAATTAATAAAATTAATGAGAGAATCTATAATTTATGTCACTTTCTTTTTCCTCCCTAAATATTGAATCTTTAATAATAGTGTCTGTCTTTTTCAGATCTTTCTTTGTTTGCCATAATATACACATATAAATATGTGCCGCGTGATCTCACACCCACGCATACGCACACGCACACGCACACACATACACATACACACATACACACGCACACAATCAGATATCCATGTTATTAATCTTAAATAGTGCTGACAAAGGGAATACCAGACATGGCCCCCTCCAATTTTGCCGAGCCTGATATATATTATAGTTCTGCTCCCACACTAATCCATGGTAAAATAATACGTCTCAACTCTCAATCATTTGCAAAAAACACGTTTAAAAATTTGCTTGGTCCTTATATACCAAGGTATAAGTACACATTTGCAAGTAAGCAGCATGGCTTGGTGAATAAGGCGTGCGACTACTATGCTGCGTATTGATGGTTCTATTTTTAAAATATTTTTTTTCTTTTTTCTTAATTTGTAGTGAATTTGTAGTGAATTATTATGTTACGTATTATTATTATTTTAACGGACAGATTTATATTATTAATTATTTTAATTATAAAATTTATTTAATTCATTCAGTTGCTATGCGATAAAAGTTACAATAATAAATACAGTTAATAAATAAAATTTTACTAAGCAATTGCAAAATTGTTTAATTTTATTACAACAATAGAGCGAGAAATTGGTACTCGAGAAAATGTAATAAAAATACATTTATTGCTGTTGAATCAATTGAGAACTCCTGTTTTTAAACCGATACTTTTATGTACTTCGTATGCATCAAAATTAATAGAAGAAAGGCCGATATATTTAAATATGTGTGATATTTATTTTCCCATCTTATAAAAATTGTGCGATTGTAAAACTATAAGTTTTATTCAATGCACTTGCTGTAAAAAATATTATGTTTTGAATGTTTTTACGATAAATGTCATCCTAAAATATGTAATGAGTCAGATAATAAATCTAATTTCGAATGATTATTAAATAAAATAAAAATCATATAATTTAAAATAATTGAAATTTTCTTATTGACTACCTTTGTATATTTTCTTTTTTATATTCTTTTTTCTTTTTCTTTAATTATAAGATGTTTATTGTGTAGCAAAACTTAAAATTAAGTAAATTATATTTTTTAATTATTTATTAATTACGTTTATTATTATAACTTTTATCATATAGCAACTGAATAAATTAAATAAATTTTATAATTAAAATAATTAATAATATTAATTTGTCTTTTAAAATAATAAAAATACGTAACATAATAATTTACTACAAATTCACTAGAATTTAAGAAAAAAGAAAAAAAGGATTTCAAAAAATCAAAATCGAACCAACAAGTGTAGTAATCGCGCGCCTTATACACCAAGCCATGCTGCTTACTTGCAAATGTGTACTTATATCTCGATATATAAGATCTACGCAAATTTTTACACGTGTTTTTTCGCGAATGCTTGAGAGTTAGGTCATATTACTTTACCATAAATTAATGGAGAATAGGACTATAACATGTATCAGTCTCGACGAAATTGGAGGAGGCCTTCCCTTGTGAGAGCGAGTTACGAAGAAAAGTTTTGGATAAATAATAACTAGTTTTGGATAAATATAATAATAATAATAACTTTAAACTAATAAACAAATAAAGCAATATTTTAAACAAAGTTGTCTTTGATGAAAATAATAAGTTAAAATAATAATAGATAATAATTGATTTATTAAAAAATGTAGATATCTATTTTTAAAAGCATACAAAAGATTACTATTTCATTGTTGCCTTCAAAATCCAGTCTTAAAAATACTTTTATATAATTTTTAATTTTCGAGATATTTAAATATTACTTTTAAAATGAGGGACACTATATTGTTATATTAATTATTTCGTCATAATTCATTCATTCATTCTTGGTCTTTATTTGTTTCTTTGGTATTTATTTGTTTCTTTATAGGGTTACAAAGGTGCTTTTTTTTAGAAGCATATCCGATCCTTTACAAAGAAAATTTCTTTCCAATCTGACCCTTGTGGCCTCTACAATTTTATATCTTTCTTCTTCCTCGCTCGATATACTTCTTCAATTTCCTGCTTCTTCCTTTCCTTCTTCTCCTCCTTCCTTTCATTTCAACTTCCTTTTTCTTTCTTTCTCCTTTTCGTGTGTTTCCTCTTTCTTCTTTTCTTTTTTTCTTCTCTTTTATCTTCTGCTCTCTCCTTATCTTCTTTTCTCTCTCTCGTCTCCTCTTTCCTCCTTCTGTTCATACCTTTCTCTTTTTCCTTCAGGCTTCCTTCCCTTCATTCATTCTTTTCCTTCTATCCTCTTGTTGTTTAGTTTCACACTTTTTCAGTACCTTCTTTCTATCTTTGCCTTTTCTACAAATATTCATCTCATTTTTCTTACTTTCATTATCAGATCCTCATCTACACTTCATCTTCCACGTTCTCCTTATTTGTTTCCCTTTCTTCAGCAATTTCTCTTTGTCCTCTTCGTTTTCCATCTTTACTAGCAATATCTACTTTCCCTCTCTTTCCTCCACCAATCTTATTTTCGCTTCTCCCTCATACATCTTCCTTTCGATCTCCTTTCACTTGTTGACTATTTGTATATATTATATATATATATATATATATATATATATTGTGATTGTCTCGACGATTATTTACTGTGTCATAGAAAAGAACTATGGTCAAAATGTTTGACAGAATATTGTTAAAATAAAGAATTTGTGAATTGTGTTGATTTGCGCTCTAACAGTGTTTTGGCTTTGCATGATCTCTATTTTTGTATGAATTTTTAATCATTTGCATCTTATATATCACTTAGTTATTTTTATTGATATAGAAAATAAAAAAAAATATAATTAATTATTTTTAGATCTTGCTTCGCATCTTGAGCAGTGGGCAGTATGAACCTCACTTTCTTAAAATAAATGAAAATTTATACAGAATTGTAAATTTTTTAATCTTGTTTTACATTCGAAGTACAAGATGATGGACGATGGATCTGGCTTTATAAGGAAAGCCAAAAATTTACATAAAACTGTGTTTTTAAACCCTGTTTCATATTCAAAGCACCAGAATGTGGGACATTTTCTGATGTTTATAACTTTAAAACTAAAGATTAGATTAGATATGAGCAACATTTAATGTTTGATAAAAAACTTTTTCTCTTTAGTATACTTCAAGTTCATTAAAATCGGCGAGATTATCTTTAATATTCAATACTTTATCATTTTATCGGTTCTGTTTCTCTATTACTTAGGCTTGTGACTTGCCCTTATACTGGAAAGTACCACTTTTTTTGGCAGCCGGTGGTGACCAGAAAGGAACCGTCGAGATGAATGCATTTCTGGACTTTTGGAAAGAGTAAGATATGAAACGTAATCTATATTGTCTATTTTATTAAAAATATTGCATCTCAGCGCGCAATTATGAACAGGATGTCTATTCTTTAGAAAAACATGAAAAACCTGAAATTCTCAAGGATTTCTTTTGTATCTGGAAAACATCAGAGAATTCTTATGATATGAATTTTTGTCAGATAATTACAAAAAAATTTCTTTTTAATTCTTTCTAATTTTCTAATTTTGCTCTTATCTAATAAACAATCGACGAACTAAATAAATTATGTATTTCAAATATATTATGAATATA
>JBCEZV010000072.1:11728961-11740263 GCA_039654365.1 Cataglyphis livida | reverse complement strand
TATATATATATATTTATTTTTTTGTTTAAAAATATAAAGTACATATTCCTTATTGTAATTTTTAGTTCTAAAAAAATGAAACTTTTGCGCAAGTGAAAAATGTTTACTATTAAAAATTTATTCAGTTCTTTTTCAATATATTTACAGATCTAGTACTTGAAATTTAAGAGGCTTGTATGAATGAAAACATTAAAAAACATTAAAAAACATTAAAAAACATTAAAAAACATGCAATAAAAAAAACAAATAAAAAATTTGTTTTAGAAAATTGCATAAAAAAATCTTTTTTATTTAAAATTTTGAAAAATATTTGCAAGCTCAGAGAGTTTTTAGGTATTCTTTTTTACCAGAATAGATACCCTGATGAATAGATACTGTTATAGCACAAAATTAGCTATAACTATTATTATTACCGTTAATCTTAAATATTATTAATTTAAAGTATTTTTAATACGACTTCCGACTATAGCGAGATATCGCAAAAGGCGTATAATGTTACGAGCGCGAAACGCTGACGAAGCGAGCCACGCACCGAAATTATGCGAGCGCGAAGAAGATCGAACCAACGGAAATGTAAAGAATTTCAATCAAATTATATTATAGCTTGCATTTTCACCTAACATTTGAAATGAGCGACACAATCATATATGGTCATGTCGCTAAAGGATTCCCTCCAAAAAATCAATCGAAAAGGAGATAATAAAAGAGTCCACCGCGAATACGCGGCGGGCAGTCATCACTATCATTTTATATCGGGCAAACATTATTACCGACTTACATCGGGCAGTGACTAATCTAATATTATATCGGGTAGTTATTAATATTGATTTGTATCGAGTCTTTAACAGTTATTGTGTAGTGAACAGTGAAAATATATACCTTTGTATAAAATAACTAAAGGAAGATTACATTTACTACAACAAACCAGCTGGACAAACCTGATCACACTTGAACTTCCTAGTTCTCAATCGGCTAACGATCCCAAAATTACCCATGCGTTTCCAAAGTGCACAACAAAATTGGTGGCAGCGGTGTAATCCAGCCACAGGATTGTCAGGAAAAGCCGGAAAGATCTAAAAGAACCCAAAGCAAAAAGATAAAAAACAGGCACATCATTAAACAATAAATTAAAACTGACGGACAACAGTGGAAGCAACATAGACGTACGATAAGCAATCAGACGAGAGCCAAGCAGCTGATAGGATCGCCAGTGTCCAAGGACTAGAGCAGATCCACGACACCTCAACAGACAACGCATTGTTCCCGAGCAATGATCCCGTACAACAAGCCCCGAGTCGTTAATCGTATCAGCCGCCGAGCGAAGAATAGCAGTGTCTGCGAGCGAACATGCGAGCCATCTTACTGTAAGTCCGTAAAACAATTATAATTGCATGAAGGCGTCGGAAGGCTCTAACGTACCGAAACGACCAATTACGAACTGATCGTGGTTACTTAGCGAACCGGCACAACGAGCAATTAGTCTATCGCCGCGAGACAAATTAGATAGCGCGCGAAGAAATTTAGAAACACAATATTTGAGCGAAAGCGAAACCGAGTTATCGGAAAACATCGTCACTGAATGCGAATTTCCGTTTAATAATTTCGACGAAAGCCTATTTCCGAATAACACGACTCACCTCACTGACAACACTCAACGCGAGACTATACACAAGAGACCAGATCGTACATTAGCAGGACTCCGAGTAGAGTATCCTTACGACGCAAATTTTCGTTAACCTCAAATGAAAGCGATCAATTTGATGGAAGAAATTTATAGTACTCAGGCAAATAATATGGCCGAAACACGATTCCCGCAAGATCACACTTTCACGAATATACTGCAAGGCACGGTAGACACCGAGATTGAAAATATGCGTCGATCCATCCGACAGATGAGCCAAACTATAGCGGAGATGGATAATACACCTCCCGTAAATTGTGAAGAAAGAATAGAGTACGTGCATTTTCTTGATATACGACCTACGCGCAAGTATGAACTCTCTAAATCGGCGAATGACCGCGATGGAAGAGAAATACTCCACCAAGATTATCGCAAGAAGAAAACGCGATAATAACATGTTTGATGAAACATACGGACGGACTAACAGTGACATTCGAAACAGGAGAAGCGTCACACCGCATTACGTACTGCTAAAAGAAGCTAGAACGATTATTCCCGAATTTAACGGAACGTCGCAACATAAGTTCCAAGAATTTTTAAATGCCTGCACATACGCCGTCCGAAACATAAATGCCGCGGACAAAAAATAATGCAAGCGATTTTATATACTAAACTAAAAGGAAAAGCCATGCAGGATTTTGAGGCACGAGATATACAAACGTTCGAAGAATTAAAGCATCAACTTGACTTGTTATCAGACTAAACAAAGTACCACATATTTACAAATCGAATTTAATTCACTAAAGCAAAAATTAAATGAAACCGCGCACGCGTTTGGACAACGAGTTGATTTACTAGTAATGAAATTGTACGATTCTATGATCAAAGAAAAGGTACACTCCGCGCACTCAAAGCGCACAATTCATGAAACAATTAAGAAACGAGCGTTAATAAATTTTCAAATCGGACTTCGCAATGAACTCAAGGTGCTTGTACGCTCAAAAATAAATACGACGCTTCAAGAGGCGATAACGGGCGCGAGTGCCAAAGAAAAATTACTTGGATCGACAAAATCTTACGGCTTTTATATTAAGAATAAATTCGAATCAACTAATTGGTGACAAACTCGAAATTCGATCCCTCAATATTTTAAATGCGGAAAAAACGGACATTACAGACGCGACTGTCGAAGCCAATATGCTCCCAAAACCGGAAAGATTCTCATGAATAAACACAATAAATAAATATTAAACATTGCAAAAAATCCGGGCACTATCATGAAGAATGTTGGATCTTAAACGAACAATCGAGTACATACGCGGATAAATCAAAGAAAAATAATAAAAAATCAAACGAAAAAATTTCCGAGTCGAAAAGATTACCGCGTCAACTCAAACGAAATTCGGAAACCGATGGTAGCAGTAGCGGAGAAGAAAAAGATAACTCTAGGAAAAAAAAGCGACCCGCAACAGAATATCGAGTTACGCACATAAAAGGAGCTCCGCGTAATCGAGCAAAAAACGAATTATTATTAGTAACATTTCCCATGCGACAGATAAAGGATGAGAAATGTTTATGACTCAAGCTCTACTATATCATTAATAAAATTAAAGCAATTGAAAGATGACACGCTCATTCAAGAAGAAAAAATTGCGCTCACCGGAGTAATTGGATACAAGATACAATCGGAAAGATGTACAATTAAAGTAGACGGTCACAAGATAAAACATGCGTTCTATGTAATCAATGTTAATATTCCGATAGAAAACGAAGGAATACTAGGGATTGTTTCTTCCGATAAAACTCAGTTTCCTTCAACTATGAAGAAGCTCAACTAAAAATAAGCAAGGCCGTATTAAAACTCCACCCGTATAATAAAATAATTTTAAAGCCGCGCAATGAAACGATAATAAAGGCAACAACGGATCAGAACCGAATAGGAATCGTTCGCGCAGAAGAAAAAGTATCTGGAGTATATATCGGGAACTGTATAGTCAATGCCACGAACTACGTGCCCCGTTAGCGTCAGTAATATTACAGACAGAGAAGTCGAGATGCAAACGCCTCTTATCACACTCGAAGAAATAGAGAGCAACATGATATCTGAAATGTATACGATATACACGAGAAAAAAATTAAAACATAAAAATCTTGCGAAACGCACATATTTGACTGTTGTTGTGCATCCAGCAACAATATCGAAGAAAAACAGGCACTTTTACGGATATGCGAAGATTATTGTGATATATTTCATGTGGACGGAGAATCACTGACATGCACCGCGACGGTCAAGCACGAGATAACGTGCGCCGATATCATGTCGGTAAACATGAGACTATATCGCCTTCCAGAAAAGCACAAGACGGAAGTAAATAAACAAATGCAACAAATGTTAAAGGAATTATCCGGACCAGCACAAGTCAATGGCATGCACCATTATTGGTGGTACCGAAAAAGGCAGATGCGTTGGGAAAACCTAAGCTCCGAGTAGTAATAAACTTCTGGAAGCTGAACGACCTGACAATAGGCGATTTATTTCTACTGCCCAACATTACAGATATATTGGACCAATTATGAAACGCCAAATATTTTACAACTCTAGATTTGACATCAGGCTATCACCAGATACCGGTGACCGAAAGAGATAAAAATAAAATAGCATTTTCAACATCTACGGACATCATGAATTTAGAATGGCGTTTGGACTAAAAAATGTGCCAGCAACATTCCAGCGCCTGATGAATTCAGTTCTAACAGGATTGCAAGAACTTAAATGTCTGGTTTATTTAGATGACATCGTGATTTACGGATCAAGCTTAGAGGACCACAACAAACGACTCAAAGAAGTATTGCAGAGACTCTGAGAGAATAATTTAAAATTACAACCGGATAAATGCGAATTCCTATGCAAAGAAGTAATTTATTTAGGTTATATTATTTCGGAAAATGGAATATCTCCGGACCTATCAAAGCTAACGGCAATAAAAGAATTTTCAACACCTCAAAAAAGTAAAAGATATACAATCTTTCATAGGTATTAGCCGGATATTATAGGAAATTTATTGAAGACTTTTTCAAAATAGCAAAACCGTTGACAAAACTAACGAAAAAAACCGAAAAATTTGAATAGACAACGGAGCAACAAAATGTTTTTGAAATACTAAAAGAAAAATTAATGATGGCGCCAATTAAGATTTCCAGACTTTAATCAAGAATTTACAGTAACCGATGCATTCAACTATGCAATCGGAGCAATGTTATCACAAGGAAAGATGGGTGATGATCATTTCGGCCGGTTGCTTACGCAAGCAGAGTATTATCTCGCGCGGAGTAAAACTATAATACGACAGAGAAAGAATTGCTAGCGATTGTATGGGCCGTAAAACATTTTAGGCTATACGTATACGGCACAAAATTTAAAATCATAACCGACCATAAACCATTAATATCGCTTGTTAATGATCCCGGATCAAGATTAATCCGCTGGAGATTTAAATTAGAAGAATATGATTATGAAATAATTCACAAGGCCGGACGAGCGAACGCTAACGCCGATGCACTGAGCCACAACGTAATACGAGATACGAACGAGGTAAAGGAGGAAGAGCGAGAAATCTTCTCGATAGAAGAAGAGGCACACTCCGACGAAAAAAAAATATGTACGGAGGAAGAAAAGAAACAGCTATTATATGAATATCATAATGTACCCACAGGAGGACATCAAGGAATCGAGCTATACGAAGAATTCGCTCAATCCATAATTGGCCAGGATTAACAAAGGATGTTGAAAAATACATAGCCAAATGCGAATATTGCCAAAAAAATAAATTATTGAGAAAAAATAAAGTACTGTTGATAATTACGGATATGCCAACTAAACCGTTTGAAAAATACGTCCTAGATATTGTAGGACCCCTAACCGTCACAACACATAAAAATAAATATTTACTAATCTTCCAAGATAATTTAATAAAATTTAGTAAAGAAATACCGATCCCTAATCAAGAAGCGAACACAGTTAGCAAAGAATTAATCACAAAAATTGTTTTAGAACACGGAATTCCGGAAAAAATTTTAACCGATCAAGGCACAAATTTTTTAAGCGAAATATTTAAAAATACATGGAAATTATTAAAAATAAATAAAATACAAACAACCACCTATCACCCAGAAAGCAATGGCGCGATAGAGAGATCGCATCGAACATTAGCCGAATATTTGCGATATTATATAAACGAAGATCAGACAGAATGGGACGAATGGATAATGTTCGCGATGTTCACATACAATACAACGTTACATACAGTCACGGGATACACACCTTTTGAATTAGTTTACATACACCAAGCGGAATTACCTACGTCACTGACGAGACCGTCGAAACTGACGTATAATTATGAGACGTATGATTATGCATTAAGAACTAAAAGAAAAGCTACGAGCAACGAATCAGTTCGCAAAAGAGCATATAAAGAAAGAAAAAATAAAATCCAAGAAACAGACAAAAATACTAGAGAAATAAAATTTAAAGTAGGCAACAAAGTATTAATGCACGACAAAACACTCCGACGCGGACGATCTAAAAAACTCGAATCCCATGAACCGGACCATACACGATAATCGAGAAAAATTCAGATGTAAATTATACAATAAAAAAGGGGAGGAAGACAATTTGCATACACATAAATAAATTAAAACAATTTATTAAAAATTAAAATAAAAACTCACCATATGAATTCGTAACACGAAACATACAGTCCAAGAAAAACGGGCATCTACATTACGCAAATTCAAACAGTATACCATCAACTAACAGATGCAGAGGACTGATAGACGGAATATTCTCAATAGATCAAATCGTTATTTGGAACAATAGACGCGAATGACGAAAAACATATTAAAGCATTATTCAAGTACACGATTTTAGATAAACGTAATTATTAAGAAACGATTATAAGAATATTATATACGGGAAAAAAATGTATTAAAATAAGAAAAATCGTTTTTTTTTTAGCGAAAAACATTACTCCGAACCTCCGTTTTTTTTTCATAACGGGGGAGGGATGTTATAGCTCAAAATCAGCTATAACTATTATTATTATCGTTAATCTTAAATATTATTAATTTAAAGTATTTTTTAATACGCCTTCCGACTATAGCGAGATATCGCAAAAGGCGTATAATGTTACGAGCGCGAAACGCTGACGAAGCTAGCCACGCGCCGAAGTTACGAGTGCGAAGAAGATTGAACAACCGGAAATGCAAGGAATTTTAATCGAACCATATCTTAGCTTGCATATTGACTTAACCATTCGAAATGAGCGACACAACCATATATGGTCATGTCGCTGAGGGATCCCCTCCAAAAAATCAATCGAAAAGGAGGTAATAAAAGAGTCCACCGCGAATACGCGGCGGGCAGTCATCACTATCATTTTATGGTATCACTATTATTTATATTATTAAAATTTGGGCAAACATTATTACTGATTTACATCGGGCAGTGACTAATTTAATATTATGTCAGGTAGCCATTAACATTGATTTGTATCGAGTCTTTAACAGTTATTGTGAACAGTGAAAATATATACCTTTGTATAAAATAACTAAAGGAAGGTTACATTTACTACAACAAATCAGCTAGACATCCTGACCATCTTTGAACTTCCTAGTTCTTAATCGGTTATAGATCCCAAAATTACTCATGCATTTCCAAAGGGCACAATAATACTCTGATCAAGCGATGCGGTAGCGACGCGACGCCATAAAAAAAAAAAATGCCAATTATAAAAGAAATCTGTCTGGCTTGTCAAGAGTTTTGCCTATGTACAAAGACCGCGGCGCTATCAAGTAGCTCATCCGGAGTTTTATGTCTATAATACTTTCAATTAAAATATCTCAGGAACTAGAACTGTTATCAAAAATCAAACTGCACTTTTATGATATAATGTGAATGCAAGCTTTCGATTGCGACCAGTTTGAAAATTGGTGCTGTCAATCCTAAGAAATGGTATTCGTATATAGCAAACATGAGACTTTTCCCGGATGAGTTTCAGACTCACGTACGTATGCCCGCACGCATACACACAAAGCAATTTTGTTCATCAAAAGGCATTCACACTATTTACGTTTGATTATTCTTTTGTGTACACTTTTTTATATATGATAAATGAGAGAGAGAAAGAGAGAGAGAGAGAGAGAGAGAGAGTGCTTAGAATTTCTCTAATTTGAAAAGTATGTCTTGCAAGATATAATTTTTTACAATGTATAATTTAAAAAACAATTTTTTGTAAACTCTATGTCGCATAAAACACTTATACCGAAGCAAAGTATAAAAATTTGACGTGCCCAGATTGCATTAAAATATACTACTAAAAAAAATAAGTAACTTTTTAAACCTTAAAAATTGAGCTATTTTCAAATCGTTGAAACTCGGCGAAAAATCATCGTACACAAAATTAAAAAAACATTTTAAAGCTTAAGGTTTCAACTTTAACGCGCTATCGATGATTTTAAAAAATGTTTTTATCTTCCTTGTTTTGTACTTTAAAAAAGAATACATTGTTTTGTATCTTAAAATTAAATATTTTTGACACTTTGTAATTCGATAAAAAAATTTCTTTTAAAAAATTTATTTTATGTTCCATGAACTACAACATTTCTATTTTGTCTACAAAATGCTTTTTTAAAAATTTTTCTTTTTTTTAGTAAGTTACACGATTTTGAAGCTAAATTGTATTTGTTAGAAATAATGTCGATACTCCGCCAAAAATCATCGTAGACAAAAAATAAAGAAAGCATTTTGTAAAGCTTGAAATTTTAACTTTAACGCAATTGTGATTTTTAAAAAATTTTTATCATTTTTTCATTTTAAAAAAATACAGATTTCAAACTCGTGTAACTCGGTCAAAAAAAATAGAGAAAAATTAAAAAAAAAGCATTTTGTAGGCAAAATATTGTAGTTTATGGAACTTAAGTTGAATTTTTTGCGAATTTTTTTATCGAGCTGCAGAGTGTCAAAAATATATAATTGTATTTTTTTAAATTGTATTTTTTATTTTAAAAATGTAATTTTTAAGAACAAAACAATGTGTTCTTTTTTAAAGTACAAAACAAACAAGATAAAAAAATATTAAAAATTACTGATAGTGCATTAAAGTTAAAACTTCAAGCTTTAAAATGGTTTTTTAATTTTGTGTACAATGATTTTTCGTCGACTTTTAACTTTATTTGAAAATAGTCCAATTTTTAGGTATGAAAAATGTTTCCTATTTTTTTTAGTAATATATAAGATTTAGATTGGAAAATAATCCAATTTTTAGAATATGAAAAATATTCCTTATTTTTTTTAGTAGTGTATCTGGATCCAGACTTGTCCATACAATATTCCACGTTATATGAAAATTATTGTTATATTATATAATAAAAGTATTATTATATTAAATATTTATATTTTATACAAAATTTTATAATTTATATAAAAACGTCAAAAAAGATAAAATAATAATGAACTAGTCTACTAAAGTTTCAATTTATTAGTATATATTCATTTATAAATTTAATAAAATCATATACTTTACAAGAATTAATACTATATAATTTTTCACATTGAAATAATGTTAAAAAAATATGTACCAATTGTGATGCTGTCTCAGTACTTGAAAACTGATATAATAATAACAGGAAGTATTATCATCTTACAGTTATTGTTATTTAAAATTAATGATACAAAAATTATTATAGTAACAGATTTAAAAATTGAAGCTGTACCTATGGGAAAGATAAGTATTGGTTCGAATGTATATAAAGTCACTAGTGGAATTTTTCATCAAGGTAAAAATATAACTGATGGACATTATGCGAGCATAGTACGTGCTAAAGATACCGAGTGACAATTAATAAATGATTTAAAAGTACAAAAATGTAGTTGGCCTCAAAATGTTAAAAACGCATATATATTTTTTGCAAAAAAAATATAAATTTTTACAAAAAGCAATGAGATCACCATAAAAAAATCTCACAAAGGTAGAAAAAAGGTGCGCCAAGTACATAAAAAATATTCCTTGTACACAACACAAAGTTGAAAAGATACTTATTTCTGAAAAATAACTAATAAAAAAATTTTTCTCTAAAAAATAAAAAAACTAAATGAAATCAATAATTAACTAACCAAGTATTTACAAGTAATTCAGTTTGTAATGATTTGTAATTTGAAATAGTAGATATCATAAAATCAATTTTTATAGAAGTGTTTTAGACAGATTTTCTCCTTAAAATTAAAACACATTTAATTTTTCTAACAGAATGATTTTCGAAATAATTTCAATTTTGAATAGTATATCACAAATTATATTACTTTAGAGTTTATTAAAAATGTTATATACTATAATGTCAAATCATATTGTTAATGTTAAGTGCAATTAGAATTCTTTTGATTTACAAAGTATGTCTTACAGGATATATAATTTTAAAGAAAATTTTTTTTAAATTCTAAGTCGGGACGCGCATATAAAACAAACTTACAAAGCAAAATATAAAAACTTGGCGTGCCCATCATAAACATTTACAATTAATTCGTGTTGTACAATATTTCATATTATGTACAAATTACTTGCATCATTTATCCTTATTAATGCAATAAGAATTCCTTTGATTTGCAAAATATATCTTATAAAATATATATAATTATATTAGATTTTTTTTTATTTACAAAATACATTCTATAAAATATATATAATTATATAAGTAAATATATGATATAATATATAAATAATTTTCATATCACATGCAATATTGTATAGACAACATTTGATATATATATTTGATATAGTATATAGCACCTTTAATAAACTGTAAAGTAATGTAATTTGTGATATACTATTCAAAATTGAACTTATTTCGGAAATCATCCTGTTAATAAAAATTAAATGTGTTTTAATTTTAAGGAGAAAATCTGTCTAAAACACTTCAATAAAAATTGATTTTATGATATCTACTATTTCAAATTACAAATCATTACAAACTGAATTCCTTGTAAATACTTAGCCAGTCAATTGATTTTATTTAGTTCTTTATTTTTTAGAAAAAAATTTTTTATTAATTATTTTTCAGAGATAAGTATTTTTTCAACTTTCTGTTGTGTACAAGGAATATTTTTTATGTACTTGGCGTACTTTTTTTACTTTTGTGAGGTTTTTTTTACTGTGATAACCATCTTTCGAATTTCGACAATTATTAATATATAGGGACTGCAACTGCAATATGATGTTAACAGTAGGACTACTAGGCCGGTTCTAACTCAGGTCCTCCGAGAGATGTGCGAGGCGAGGGGTATTTGTAGGCGCGGGGGGTTCTGACGTCACGCGGGCAGGGGATGGGTGGGCGGACATTTATGTTCGGTGCGTATATACAAAGACGAGCGTCGCTGATCCGATACAAATACAAATACTGACAAGATAAAACCCTAATAAAACACTCCCTTTTTGGAAAGAATTGTTGAGCGACGATGTTCGGCCGCTATATTTATTATCAACAAATAGCATCTATTGTATGTTCGATGTGAATTTTTGAGTGGTATCGTGGGAGCGGGACATGTTTAAACCGATGCCTATATACAAAGGCAACCGCTGATGTCCGATCGCTATAATTTATAAATAACATAAAATAAAATAGAAGAATCGC